>PVJC01022703.1:0-27064 GCA_004026665.1 Murina feae
CCCGGGGACCTCTGTGGGACATCCAGGAACGCCTGTCCTGGGTCCACTGCCTGGCTCTGCCCTGGGGGCCTCCACAGGGTGTCCAGGAACACCTGTCCAGGGTCCGCTACCTTCATCCGCCCCCCAGGGGCCTCCACAGGGAGCGTCTGCTGCACAGTGCGGAGAATCCGAAGCCAATTCACTGCCCAGCTCCACCCTGTGTGTGTTTGCTCAGCAGCAGGGCCCCACCGAGGGATTCTGCACCAGCGTCCGCCCCTGGCTTGCCACCCAACTCTGCGCCAGGTGTGTCCCCTCAGCGGTGTGGGCCCACCAGGCATGTGCAATCGTGGGCCCTCCGGTGGGAAACGTCCAGGCCTGCACTCACCAGCCTTCCCACCCCCCAGTGCACGAACCCTGAAGGGGCTGTGCGCAGCCTGAAAATGACTCTCAGCCCCTCACCCAGGCTGGCCAGGCATGCCAGCAGATGGACATCCCCCCCGAGGTGTCCCAGACTGCAAGAGGGCACAGGCCGGGCTGAGGGACCCCCACCCCCCCGAGTGCACAAATTTTTGTGCACCGGGCCCCTAGTGAATATATAATTGCACAGCGCTGATTGGACAGGGAAGTCTCTGTTGTGTTGCTTGAACTACAATTCTAAGAACTAACGGCTTTGTAAGGGTTGTGGGGCTGGGAAAGGCAAGAACACAGTGCAGGCAGGCAGTTCAGGGCAGGAGTCAGGCAGCCTAGCTTATGCGAGAGGCCCCTATCTACAAAGGGCTTCTAGGCTCTGCACTTAAATTTGATCCCAGTTAGCCACAGGAGCCTTCCTCTGTAGTTATCTTTTTTTCCCAGGGTCAACAACTTTCACTCAACAAGAATTTACTTACCCCTGTTTACTGGTGATATTGAAATAACAAATATTGGTAACCTCTTCAGTAAATTCTCAATCTAGAGCAAGATTTGAACTCCTCTAATCTGTTACATTTCAATGTGGCAAATGCTATGCTAAAGGTAGAAATTATGAGCTCTGCAGTAAAGAGGGGACAGAAACATCCAATTCAGCCTCTGGAGTTCAGAACAATTTACCGGAGAAGGTAACATTTTGCATCTTGAGTCATGAAAAAGAATTAGGAAAGAAAGTTTCAGGGGCAGAGAAGAGCTGTCTTCCAGACAGAAAGAGTCGCATGCACCAAGAAATGAAGTGGATGTGACCAGGATGTGTTGGAGAAAGGCATGTTCTGTCTGCATGGAGAGTAGATTTCTTGTGAGTGGGTTGTGAGAGATGAAAGTGGCCACCTGCGCAATGAAGATAAGATCCCTTTACTTCCTTTGACAAGAATTTTGGAATTTGTCCTACAGACAAGAGGGACATTTTAAAGGAATTTTAAACCAAGGTAAAAATCGTGAACAAATGTGGTTAAACATCCTGGGGATAGGAAGGGGAGCCTTAGAAATTCACTATGTTAACCATTCCTTGCAAATAGTATATGCCAAGAAAACTAAATCTTATAATAAGAAACTAAAAGTCCCAGCATCTTCAAAATTATGCAGAGTGTGTGTGTGTGTGGGGGGGGGGGGGGGGGACTATTCATCTCAGTTTAATTGTTGCATGTCTTCAGCAACACTGATCATAAAAAGACATTTTAAAATCGTTTATGTGTGCCCAGAACTTTGCTAGGTATTTTCCTGAGTGAAGCCCCAAAAATGAAAGTCAACAATTCAGGAAACAAAAGAGACCTAAATTTTAAAATCTTCGTGGGTCAACTAAACAAAACAAAACAGGATCATCTTAACACCTGAAAGTTCACGTGAAACATTTTGGAAGTAGCGCTGGTCTTCACAGACTTATGGAGATTTGCATTCTTAAGTGACCTACTCGAAGCAAAGTTGATATCTGTGTAAGAGTGAGATTACTGAAAACCTCCAAAAAGACATGTGAATGTGGCTCACCAATCTGGTGATTAAATTTAGCTAGAATTACTAGTCATAATTACCCATTCGCATTAAATTTGGCTGGAATCACTAGAGTCATAATCATGAATATGCATTTGCATGAAAATATAAAATTTTAAATAAAAAGAATTAGCTAATTCAGAGACCTGTTGACTCCCCAAGTCATCATTACTTTCAACATACTGGGCACACTAAGGTAGAAATATTCAGTCTCTTAGAACATTCAGGTGTTTTCAAATCCTTTAACATTAGGGAGATCAGAATCAGAGGTGAAGTGCAATGAACAGATAGTCCCTCTGGGAATGTGCAAAGGTCTATAAATTGTGTACATGACCTTGCAGAGAATAAGCCCTCCCAGTATGTGGTACACATACTTGATTAGGGATAGAATTTCAATCAATGCTATTGATTTTGTGAGTAGAATTAAACTAAATGACATACAAATGTAAACTTTTATGATTTCATTGTGGTCTTTCACAAGAAACATCACTTTCAGTTTAAAAAGAAAGGAGGGGGAAAAAACAGAAAAAGGAGCAACAATTCACTTTAAAATTTAAGATCAGTTCAATTTATGCCACTGCTGATGTTTCTTCATAAAATCTTTAAAGGAGAAAAAGATGCTCTAATAACACAAATCTTTGCGTGCACAAACTCTATGTGCCTCCATCGGCCCTATTACCCTGTGGGAAACCTTTTAACTATTTTCATTTTCTCAGTAACAAAATGAAATAAAGTTACAGAATGGTTAATAAGAATATCCAAGTTAGACTAGCATGGACAGACATACCTTTTGCCTGTGTCATTACACTGAAGGCACTTTGTGGTATTTGAGAGACGTTTTTTGTTCTGTTTTGTTTGTTTTTGTTTGCTTTTATTTTTGTTTTATTTTAGCGGATGGCACACTAACATACTAGAGCAGGCACTCTGATCTGGCCACTTGTGTCAGAAGACTTGCTCACTTTCCCAGTGATATCTCACACACCGAAAGGCCCTCACAGAGACGTTGGGAGGCTGCGACGATCAGAAGACAGAGCTGGTGAGTGATCAGAGGGCCACCACATCCTGAGCAGTGGACATTTCTAGTGAAGATATCCAGAACAGTGGATATGTCTCTAGTGGGCAGCGAGTCAGTTTTCACTTGAGTGAAAGGGTCTATGGCTGACTAAATAAGTAAAAAATCAAAACGACTGCTTCAGTGACAAAAAAGACATTAACATTATAAAACAAGATTAATAATGACAATACAAAAGTGTTTACCTAAAGAAAACCTTAAAACTGGAAAGTCTGATATCTGTGTAAGTTGAAAGTATTTCCAAAATATGAATGACCCTGTATAATTTAAACTTGTCTCTAGTAACTCATGATGCAGTCCTTATTAGTTGGTTCAACATAAATATGTAGATTTGAGAATCATAACCAGCATTCAGGCTTAAAACAATCAAACAAACCAAAAAAACTACCCTATAAGATTGATTACTAACCAATGGATAAGGCTTGAAAAGCAAGGGGAAGCCTACATGTGAGATAAATATTAAAAAGATCTAGTAATAAGTTCTTAATGTTTGGGAAGCGTTCCAGAGTAAGTGTCCCCAAATTAAAGTCATTTGCCACCAATCTTCATGATTTTGGCTATTTCAGCCAAGCATTTGTTCACTGTTATTTAATATGTTTCTTTAAATAGGTGCTTTTTAAAATTATTTTTACTTCAATACTTTTTTGGCCTTGTCTTAAACACTATTTTTCATGAAAGTATACACTTAAAATGAAATTTAACACATTTTTCTAATGTGATTAGAAATAAATACATAACTAATAATATAAAAATAAAATGTTTGTTTGAATACCACCTAAAATGAACTCATATATAATTGGTAGGAGCAACTGCTTAGCCCACTGCTTTAGGGTAAGGGATCTGGAGTCAGACTACAGAATTGGGATCCTGGCTCCATCCCACTGCATGCCTTGGTCTCAGTTTCCTCAACGGTAAAATGGGAATAATTAAAGTACCTAATTTATGACATAGTTGAGTAGATTAGATTAGCTAACTCACATAAACACTTTGAAGTATTTTGCATGAAATAAATCCTAAGTAAAAGTCAGCTACCATTTGAGTATGAGGATGAGTGATGATAATGGGGATTAAGCAGAATAATTGCAACTATACAAAAACCAAACTGGCACTTTTATTTTAAAATATAATTTAAGATATAAATATATATAAGAAAATATACTGCAGATGTGAAATTTCAAAATGGCTACTTTATATTAGTTTAATAAAACTTCGCTTTGAAAGTTTTCCAATGTGATCATAGCACTATCAAGTTTACCTAAGAATTTCAATCTAAAAAAATGTACCTGTGATGAAATAATATTTAAAAATTCTAACATGATAATACATCCTTTGCTCATACATTAAAATATATTCGCCACTGTACATAAATAAACATCTTAAAATGTGACTATTTTGTCTTAACATGTTTCGTATTGGGGAAATTTAGAATTTCTGGCATTTTAATATGGTGTTATTCTTCATCAGCCATGCACTGAAATCTCAGGGTGAGGAAAGGGCCAGACCAATGCTGAAAGGTTTCAAATATCAAACTGTACTATTATGTCAGTGCCCTAGGATCAGTTAGCACCTTTCAATGACAGAAAAGGTTACCATGAGACTCAGAGGTTCGCTCTCTGAAACTGTTTTAAACACCATAAAATGTGGTTTTGATAACTTAAAATGGTTTCTATTTTTAAATTAATCTGTTTCATCTCTTTTTCTGAAAGAGGGGAAAGAGCTGGGGAAATAAGAAAAGTGCAGTTCATTTTCAGTACCTCTCTCCTAGTAAAAACGTGGATGGGGACATGCTAAGAACCACCAAACCTCCAAGAGCAAAACGGCGCACCACAAAAGCTTATTATATTAATGTAATGCTAGGTGACAGCATGTGTACAAAGTCTTCCAACTCAAAAGCCATCGGACTTGCTTGTTCTGCTTTTGAATATGTGATTCTTCCACTTGAGTTCAAGCTCAGCGACCCCAAGTTGGGCGCCATGTACACTGGAATGAAGATTCAGTGCCTTCCACATTAAAACACATCTGACTGCAAAATGCAGTGTTACCTAGTCCTGCAATTAAATACACATTGCATCTCGCCCACTTCTAGAGCAAATGCCTGGAAGAGCATGCTATTTCTCAGTTCACTGGGGAAAATTCACGGGAGAAGCAGGTACACTGCACCTTCATCCCATTCCTCCCTGGTGTTATGTCATTCACCTAGTAACCATTGTAATGAAATCCCCAACTGTATTTCTGAATACAGTTAGTTTAAGATACTCTACAGGGAGACATATTATATGAGTTTAGAATATGTGAGAATAATATCCATTTGTAAAAGAAACTGTCCTGATTATATTCTCAGTGAAAAATATAACAAGGCATTCGGTGTTTGTTTAGCTCTTCAATGAGAGGATTCTACTTGCAATAGCACGCTTTTCTGTTTGTTTCTTAAATGAGTGATCTGAAATATTTACAACCAGACAGTACCTAATTTTAGGTTTTAAGTGCTTTAACAGCTCCATGAAATATGATCAGCAGCTGCAATACAGAACTATGGTGAATAAACTCCTTATAAAGGGGGGCCTGTTTTTACTGAATGTTCAGTGTTCCTGCATTTACCTCCGAGAAGGGGAAAAAATGATAATGAAAAAACATAATAACTACTTGCACTTCTGAATTACTTAGCACTTCACTAAGTCTTGAAAAGGATTGCCTCCCCGCTTTTCGAATTCTGCATAAAAAGTTCTATTGGGTGACATAAGTTTAATTTTATTACTTAAAGGTTAGTGAACTTGCCAACCTCCTAACTTTCCCTAACAATAGTTATGTGGGTTTGTTTGTTTTTCAACCATTCTAACTTGCTAAAACTTTTGAATAATTCCATTCCAATGCATAAATTTTTTTAAAAAAAATGAAATACCAAGCCACACAAATATTATTTTTAGATATGGCATCAGCCATTTAGAGCTTGCAACAGAGATTGAAAACATGAAACTGGACACTCTACTTCTCGTAGCTGTGCAAAATTTATTTACACCCCAAATCACAATATAAATAAAAAAAGGAAACTCTTAGATATGGAGAACTTGTTTTTCTTTTTCTTTTAACTCAAAGAGGTTTATTAAAAGAAAGAAATTATAGAAAAATGAAAAACTCATCTTGCAGTCTCCCCTCAAACAAGAAACTTTTATGCAGACAAATTTTTCAACTACCTTCTAGAATTCGGTATCTGTATTTTTAATAAGAATAATAATTGTTCTTGAACCAATTTTTATACAAACCTTGCATTTTTTAATTTTTAAAATTGAACATATGTTTGAAAATACATTAACTATTAATATATACATATACATAAAGCTTTTCATTTGTACAGGAGAAATTAAGTTTCTAATATGCAATAAAATACTAATAAAGATAATCAAGTTTTTTTTTATTTCAGTTGTTTATAAAACAACCTCTAATTATGATGGCCTTAAAATGTTGAAACATACTATTTTCAAGAATTTGATAAAGGAAAACAGGCTTTTGAAAAGCACATTGCTTTTATACCCTCACTTGTTATGAAAGACAAGGCTACAGCCCTTCATAATAATAAAAAGGGAACAGTTTCCAGATAATCTAACCATGTTATTTTGAAGGCTGTAACTGTCAAAGGTTTTTACTATCTTGTGCAGTCATTTCTAAAGGTTGGTTTAACTCTGAATGACTTACAACTTTTAATCAGGTGGAACAAACTATTTTTATGGTTTATAATAACAATAAAATTGAATGCAGTTATATCTGTGTTTGGTCTTGTTGCCATAAAAATTAGACTCTGGCGGTCTAGCCCCACACAGAACAATTTGTCTCTTGTTACTACCGCTTTCTATTTCTTCAGATAGTTACTTTTTCAAACACACAGATGCCTTTGAATGCAGTCCTAAAACGCACCATACCACGCATATCAAGCATTTTGTTTTAGTATTCTTCCCCTCCACACCCCTTCCTACTTTCTGGTTTGTTGGGTTTATTATAAACTGTCCAGAAATATTTTTAAATAAATTAAAATAAAACCACGTTTCTGCTTAGGAAGCTCCACCCGGAAGGAAAAGGGTCCAATCCTCGTCCTGAGGAGGTTTTAAAAACACAACAAAGACAACCCAACAAAGGAAAAAACCGTCGTCAACTTGCAGTACTGTCCGTCCCCAAGCCTAAAGGAGACTTCAGAAGCGGTGGACCCGGAGTCCGCGGTGGCTGAACCCTGAACCGCTCCGGAGACCCCCACCCACACCCCGCAGGAGGAGACCCCCCACCCACACCCCGCAGGCGCCGCACGGACGCTGACAAGCGCCCCAGGGTGCAGAGGCAGCTGCGGGCGGCAAGGGGAGCAGAATGCCACCTTCGAGAAGAGGCGTCTCGCCCCGCCAGTGACGCTGATCGCAGGGTGTCAAGCCAGCAGGGGTGAGGGAGAGAGAAAACTGTTCAGTGTGAGCTCTTACTGTGAAACCTAACCTGTGGGTTCTCTTAGGTATCAGATTTTGGAAGTGTCTGTAATGACAGCCAGGAAAGCAAATGAATGGCCCACAGCCCACTGGGTTTGCACACGAGACTCCGGTTACCTCCGCGGCGATCAAGTGCACCGCGCACACGCACACGGAGGTGCTCCACGTGGACCTGCCCCGACCCCAGCCCACGCCCCTTCCCCGCTCCGCACCTGGGCGGACAGGCCCGTGGCCCCGCGCCCTCCTCTGCGGCCTCCGGGGAGGGTTCCGCAGGACTGCGGCTCCTGGTGGTGCAGGGAAGCGGGGGGAAGAGACCGTCCCCCAAACAACACCCCTCCCCCTACACACACACACTCACACACAGCACGGCCCCCCTAGCCTCCGAGGGCAGGGGGCAGAGAGGTGGAGGCGAGGGGCGACGCCGCCACCCCAACGAGGGGCAGCGATGACATCCATTTCGCCACCGCTCGCCCTCTCTGCCCAGGGACCGGGTCGGAAAAGTCCCTAAGGCTGTTCCCAATAACGTGTGCAAAGAACGAAACATCTTTAAAGCGCTACCGCGCGACCGTTCTGGCTGCTGCGCGGCACAAAGTAAAAGTCACGCACACGCTCCCCTTCCAAGTCCCGCTCCACGGTGCCGGATCGGGGGGCCGCTGCCAGTCCCGCCGCCACCCCGAGCCCCCAGGCTGGGAGCCGAGCGGAAACCCTGCCCTCCCTCCCGCGCCGGGTCCCTGCGCTGGGGGAGTTCTCATCCCTCCACGGCATCCATCGGCGTCCCGAGCGAAGGACCGCGACGCCTCTGCCCAGGCGCCGCTGCCTGCACGGACCCCGGCAAACTGCGGGGGACGCTGCGCCCGCGCAGCGCACGCCCTGTTCCGGGGGGACTGCCGCTCCCCGGCGCCGAGGGTGCCCGGCGAGGAGAGCGCAGGCACCGCGCGTTCCCGGGCGCCCGGCATCGCGAAAAACCCCGGCGCCCCGGGCCTTCCCGGACCCGGGCCGGCATCCTCGCGCCTCTCGGATCTAGGGGGTCACGGCGAAGTCATAAATGTCTCGGGCAGGATGGAGGGGGGACCCGGAGAAGCGCGTCTCCCCTGCGAGGCAGGGCTGGTGCAGGTAGGGAGCGCGCGGGGTTCCGCACGGGCTCCAACGCGCCCGCCCGCCCGCCCGCCGGCGGCAGGAAGGCTCTGCCTGGCCCTCGGGGCGCGGGGCTGACTCCAGGAAGAATGTAACCCCGAAGCCCCAGCGAGTGAGAGGCCAGGGCCCTCCGGGGGGCGGCACTCAGCCTCCAAGCGCCCGCGGGGACCCTGATGCCCGCGGGGACCCCGGCGCCCGCGCTGTCCCTGTCCCCGGCGCCCCGCGCACTTTCCCCGGAGGAGTGCACGGGCCCCTTGAACCTGAACGCCAGCGGGGCGAACCCCCCAGAACGGCGGTCGAAAGAAGGGGCACTCACCTCCTGCCGCCCCGATCGATCGCCTCGGGATCCTGAAGTTCAAGCGTCGGTCCCAGCCGCGGGTCCGCGGGTCGGTGTGTAGGTATTTAGTGGCGATCTTTCCAGTGCCGAAGTCTCCCCTTCGCGCTGTGCCTCCGCTGCAAACAGGACATCCCCTTCGGTCACCCCCCTCCAGCAAAGAGCGCACACAAGTGGGGGAGAGACGGGGCGGGGGACCGGCCGGCTCGGAGGGGGAGGGGGGAGGAAAGGAGCCAAAACTCCGGACTGACGGCGGGGGGGGGGGGGGGGGGAGCAGAAGAAAAGAAGCAGCCCGGGCGCGCCCAGCCGCCGCAGCCGGCACTCCCCAGGGCTCCCCCAAGCGCCGTCCCCCCCTGAGACGGATGAGACGGAGCGACAACTTCACGTGGACGGACTCGGAGTTTTGCGCGGAAGCCGAGTGGCCGAGCGTGCGCCGTGCCGCGGGCGGCCTCGCACTTGCGCGCGGGGTTGGGGGCGGGGGACTCGGGCGCCCGCGGCCACTGGAGGCTGCCGGCGGCCTGGGGGCAGGCTGCGCGGGCCGGCGGTGCGAGAGCTGCCCCTTTTTTATTCGATCTCGGGTGACGATTGCCTGTTGTCATCGTTTGCGGTCCCGCGTGGGGAACCGCTCGGGACCCTGGGCGTCCGGGGTGGCGCCGCGGTGATCTCCGCGCTCTCGGCGCTGTCCCCACCCCGCCCCCCACGGTCCAGGCACCCGACCTCCAGGTGCAGGGGAGGGACCCGCGGCCGCACTCCCCAGCCCGGACCAGGGAACTGCTGTCCGTCCGCACCTGCTCTGCGGGACAGTCGCCGAATCGCCTCTAATTCTGCCAATGCCCTGTCCCCTGGTGTAGGCCCCTGCGGGCGTCCACTTACCCCAGGGTGGAGACAGAGGGACTTCGCCCACTTGCAACCACGTGAAATATAAACGAACCCACGCCTGGCCGGGGGGCTCCCACTGAAGGGGAGAAATACCCTTTTTCGTGCAGATGTGTGCTAGGAACCGGGGAGCAGTCTGGGGATAGGCTGTGCTGGGAAGGGCCTGGGCCCTTTCCAGCGCTGGGCGCAGGTATAGGCATCCCTCCCAGACGCCCAAAGGTCAGGCAGCGACGACTGACTTCCAAGGCATCGTCAGAGCTTCCCCAGGCACATTGCTGAAGTGACATTTCACGCCTAAGCCTTCTCTGCGCATGTATCATGCACCCACATAGGATTGCACACGTGTTTATGGCAGCCAGAGCCTGAAGCAAAGTGGATATTAAGCAATACAAACATTTGGCATCCATGTAATCACCTCCTCCTAAAACCTATTTATTGTCTTTTTCCGGAGCATCTTCTTTGGCACATTAGGTGTTTCCGTGTATTGAGAACTTACTGAGTGGCCCTCACTCTTTATACTGGCCACTTGTACTGTGAGTTCACTTAATGTCACAGCACTACAATGATTGTTTAAACCCGTGTAAGAGCTAAGTAAACTGAGGCCCAAAGAAACCTCAATAACTTTCCCCAGGACAAACCCGGTGGCCTCTAACCACACAGCCTATAATTCAACAAGCAGCCTCCCCCACCACACACGCACACTGCCTTAGATGTGGCCTGAAAAAGTACAAGTTAATTGGTACACATTACTCCCATTCAAAAAATATTTAGTTGTAATACATTGTCAACTAAGTTATATTCTGTCAAAAGTTCAGGAAAAGATTTCCCCTCCACTTCAGCGTGGTTTTACGCAGCTGATACGGATACTGTCAAATTCAAAAGCAAAAACAATATTGAATACTTGTAGCTACAATTTATTTTTAATTAGTAGGGCATTATCTAAAATGATTAACAGGCGATGTAAAAGGTAAGGTTGTAAATTTAAACTGATAAAGGTATTTATTGCTTATCTCACCACTCACTGGGGGTCCTTCCCTGCAGATTAATTGGGGAGCGAGGGGGTGGGGTTAGTCACTTGCCAAGCATAATGTTCCCTTTCCTGGTTCTCAAGGAAGAAAGGGTTCTGGTGGTGGATTTGGTGCAAAGAGGATTTGGAGCATGGTCTAGACTAGAGAACATTCTGGCCTAAACAAGATTCCACTTGTTAATATACACTTAACACAGCAATATCAATGAGCAGATTTAAATAACTTGGCAGATTATTTCCCCCCATTTTACAGGAGAGAAAACTAAGGCTTCATAATGTTTTGCAATTTCCTAACAAATGACAGACCTAAGATCCAAACCAATCTGTGTGTAACCCCAAAGACCACTCTTAGCCACTGTGATGTAATAGTAGTCAGAAAATTGGTAATTATTTTCAGAACAGCATATATGCTACAGGCGAAATATTCCATTTAAAATGTTTTGTCTAGAAATTCTCTATCTATAGCAAATATCCTGTGAAAATTAAGTACAATACTGAATTTAATATTCTCATAAGGCCACAAAATTTCAAATTTCATTTTGTTATAGAACGTTAAATGTTAATTTGACCTCTAAATAAAGGTGTGGAGATGCAAAATTTAGATGAAATAAAAATTCAAACTGGTACAGCATATTGTTTACATAAATGTAATTGTTTAGCATGTTTCTTTACTCCCTACTACAATCAAATTCTCAGCAATATTGACTTTGTTTTCAAGTTACTTTGCTCCCACATAATTTTTTTCTATGTCTACATAAGAATATGTTTACAGAAGTTATCCAAAAAAACCCTAAAGAATTATAGCACATTAGTCATTCAACTTATTACTACTTTCTAATCTATCTATCTATCTATCTATCTATATATATATATATAATATATATATATATAATATATATATATTATATATATAATGGATATCACTAAGAGTGATATAAAATGTCACATTTTCAGTCCACTTTGAAATAAGTTGAATGTAGTAAACAAAGAATTATAAGGTTATTGCTTATATAAATAATGCATTATTTACAATATTTCTATTGAGTGCAAGTTTCATAATTATTGCCATATCACCTGTAATGTTATTGACTTTAAATAATATTTTTTCTTTAAATAAGCTATTAAATATATTTGTCTGATAAAGGAAACTCTTTATATCACCATAAATGGAAAACCAATGTAACTAGCCATGAGTACATGATGACCTTGCAAATGAATCTATATTATGGAAATAAATATCACTTATCCTGTACCACTTAAAATGATCTCACACACCAGTTTGAGAAACACTTCTTTAAGAATTACATCTCTTATGTCCCTTACACTCTCCAATCATATTTGTAAGCTTTCCCTTTCCATTTACTGTAGAGAAATGTTGAGTCCAAGATACTTTTAGGTTCTACTTTTTAAATTCTCTTATTCAATTATTGATTTTCCTGCCTAAAATTTTCCTGCACGCGACATTGAAGTGTCCTCTTTAAATTAATTTATATTTTATGGTTTTGCTAACTATCTTACCTGTAGTAAAATTCAAATAATTCATAAGCACATAATTAAAAACCAAATTGCTCTCCTGAGAGACCCTTATCAGTTACCCATCACCCTTCCTCTCCCTCCACTTTCCCCTCAACACACACCTTATCCTAGGCCTTAACCGCTGAAAAAAGAAACAATCCAACTGTTAACATCATGAAGTGGCAGCATCTATTGGCCCAGTCTGGTACTGCAGCAAAGTTCTGCAAGGCAATGAAGAGGAGAGGCAAAAGGAGGAAGAAGCTCAAAGGCTGAAAAGACATGCAGGGAAATTCCAAAGTCTGAAATCTGCAAGTGATTTAGAAACATTAGCAGGTCCTACATGACATGAATCAGTCCATCGGAATATCTGTAAATGTCCAACTTCATCTGAGAAAAGACGTTTGTTCTGGGAAGAGAGAAAATATAATTTTATAATGAAAATCAGTAGAAATATAAGATTCCGTTATTAACAATTCCCTTAACCAACTCCTCCAGGGCAGATACTCCTGGAGTTATCATCTACTTTTTTTTTTTCAAGTGTGCATGGCACTGTTTTGGTGTTGGGCTTTATATAAGTCAAATTAAACAGAGCCCTCTAAGGAGCTCATAAGCCAAAATGTAATTTTTATATTAGTTTTATTTTAAAGTGACCTTAACGGAAAACAATTCCATAACTTTAATAAGAAAAAAAACTTTGGACTTAAGGAAATAAGACACTACATTCACCAAAAAGAAAAAAGAAAAGAAAATAGAAAACTGAATCCTTGTAGAAATTATCCGAAAATAGATCTCTTGAGTTGCTCCCAATTGCTATACCTTTGACCTCCAGCTGAAAGTATACACAATTCTTAAAAAATAAAATCAATCGTTTCTTAGTAAATTCTAAACCAAACCCTTTGAACTTTGGGAAACGGACATTTGGAGGTCAGCATTAATATGAACTAGATTTAAAACTGTGTACTGGCCTACTCCACTGATGACAGAACAATGAGGGTACGTGATTGCCCAGGAATCTAAAATGCTGTGCTTCTGGCTTTCTAAAATCTATAAACACACTTTCTGAGTAATTTTGTGCAAACAGATCAAGCTTAAAAATGTTTCTACTGAAAGTGAAGAAATCAGACCACCTGCAGGGGACCTGTTGGGTCATTCTGTTCCGCTGGGCTCTCTGCTCCACTTCCTCATTCTTGGCAGAGTCTGTAAAGAGAAGGAAATGCACACTCTCTGGGAGATAACTTCATTGTATTTGCTTTCAAATTCTCTCTTCAATTTCCCCCCCAAGTTAAATCCTTTTCCTACCATATTATGCAATTCTCCTCTAGCTTTCATGTTTACACCCAACATTCAGATGTTTATAAACAGATATCATGCCCACTTTTAGTCATCTGTCAGCCACGTTAAACAAATGTAAGGCCTTTTAATCTTGTTTCAGACCAGTCTCTCCAAGCCCTTCATCATTCTTATTGCTTGTTTCTGAACTATTTCCAGTTTCCTAGATGTTCATTTTTGTTTAGAGGCATCCCACATTGAATGCATTGTTCCAGGTGTGGTCTCATTAGCATGCTAGAATGAGTCCCTTTTTTTCCTTCTGTGGCATTAGGTTTTGGCTTCACTGCACATTCCCACTAGCTCACATTACTTTCATATTTTAACAAACGCACATGTAATTTTTTCTCTATTTTCAGTTCATGTTGTGTTTCTTCTGGCATACTGTAACAATCCTGACTTCCCAAGTACTTCAAATGCACAGTTTCAAATGATAATTGTAGTCAAAATATGCACAATGTCACTTTGTTGTTGTTTTTTTTATTTCTTTAGCTTACAAAAAAAAATCATTTCAACATAGGAAATATCCAATTAATCTCTTTTTTATACAACTCTTTATTGTATATCCTTGTGATGTTTATCTGCTTATGAAAAATGTCCGCTGATTATAATTCAAAAGTCCCCAAATACACAATTCCATGTTTAGTAGAAGGAGGAATTTTACTTTATGGATAGAAAGTAAATTGATCTGATAACTTTACAGCAGTGTGTATGACATGATTTACTCCAATATCCATGTATCTTATAAAATCGCAAAGTTATAAAGACTGCCAAATTTGAACAATCCATTTGGATTAAACATTTTTGAGAGAAAATATTATTATGTAAAACTAACAAAAGCTTTGTTTTGGCAATTTCTTCCATTGTATTTTAGAGTACATTTAGAAACAATTTGTTTATACAATGTGTTTCAATTATAAAGTACTACTAAAGGCCGGGTGCACCGATTCGTGCACATTGAAGGAAATTAATTAGAAAGTGCCCAGCAGGGTGGGGCAGGGTGAGATGGGCTGGACATACCCTGGAGCCAACCTCCTGCAGTCCCTCCCTGGCCAGCCCTTCCTCCCCCCATCCCCCAGTTGGGTGCACCTGGGGAGGTGCCAGAGCTCAAAGGTCATCTGCGGAGTGAGCTGGGGTCCCTCTGGCAGATGGGGTCCCTCAGCCTGGCCTGTGGGAATTGGGCCGAAACCAGCAGTCCAACATCCTCCCCCCCCCACGGGTCCCAGCGTATGAGAGGGCATGCTGCAAAGTTGCTGCCGCTCAGCGTTGAGTGTCTGCCCCTTGGTGGTCACTGCGCATCATAGCTACTGTCCAGTTGTCCAGTCGTAACGGTTGCTTAAGCTTTTATATATATACATGTATCCTCAGCACCCCCTTTAGGAACAATGGCTTTCCTGTTCACCTGACTTCTACTACCAACCCTCTCAAATAGTGGTCAGTGTTCAATGCATCTGTTTCCTGACTCTACTAAATCCTGGAAATCTGACTTCTGCTCTCATTCTTTTGCTGAGACTGCTCTCGTTAAGATCACCCATGGTCTCCTAATGATCATTTCTTAGTCTTCTTTGTTCTTGACTTCTAGGAAGCATTTGGTGTTACTGACAGCAGCCTTCAGCTAACTGCGCTTTGGATTTCCATGATTCGGTCTTTGGGACTTCTCTGGTTCTACAGAGCTTCCTCTCTTACCCTCAAACAGAGAATTAGACAGAGGTTTTCTCTTTCTTCACTATATGCTCTCCTTTGACAGTTTAATTCATTTCCATAATCTCTTCTGTTACCTCTAAATGGGTAATTTAAGGACATAAATCTCCTTCCCAGAGGGCTGAGCATCCTCAACCACTGGTCCTGTTGGCATCTAAACATACTCAAAGCTGACTGCATCACCCATTCTCCCAGCCCTCCCACCAGCTCCTCTTCCTGACTTAGAATAAGTCAACAGGACAAGTTTGTCTTACATTGGCAGTATCACCTCATTTGTCTCTCCTTTTTAAAAAAAAAAATCATTGCTGCCTCCCAGGACCCAGTTCCACATCTTAACTGGCATCCCCTCTCCTAGGCTCTTTTCTGCCAGTCCATTAGACAGAGATATGAGATCTTTTTCTCTAAAGTGCCGTTCTTCTCTCAGTTAAAAATCTCCAGTAGGTTCCAAATGTCTGTTTAATCAAGTGTAAATTCCTTAACTCAGCAGTGATAACTGCCAGAGCAGATGTGACAAACCAGAAACTGGCATCTTCCTTTCCCTCCCATGCACAGTACTTTGTATCCAACACTTAATAAACATTTACAAAGTTGGGGGAGCTCAAATGAAGGGTGAACCAATACTCCAGCGGTCTGATGGGGCCCCTCCTAGTGTGTTTTTGATTTGCTTAAAGTTGGGAATGCCAACTCACACAGGATCACTCTTGGACAATCTGATTTACCCTCAAGTCCCAAACAGCTTCCATCCTTCAAATTCTACTAGATAGGGAACTATTCCAGCTTCAAGACAATTTCCAAAGTGGCCTAAGAGTTTAAAAACACACACACACAAACAGAGAGAACGAGGCATGTGGCTCTGGAGGGAAGGCTGAGGGCAAGGCATTGAGACAGGAAACTACACCCACGAGGGAAAGGGCTGGGTTAGAAAGATGCATGAGGGGAAGGACTGGGGATGGCTGCCTCTTAGTCTTCTCTCTGTTGTCGCTGCCTCGCGTAATACTGGTATATAATAAGCACTGTTATTGCACTGAGCTGAATGAACTGATCTGGTTGCTCCCCTACTCATTTAATTTTAACTTAAAGTGAGCTATAGATAGCCCATCTGAAGCAAAGGGATGAGCCCGCAAACTTTCATTTCAAGGTGAAATGAGTTAGTGCGCCTGTGAGACCCCTGAGGGATGCCTTTCCGCCAGTTCTGCCTCATTTGAATATCTGAGTGGTTAAAACACACTGCAGCATTCTTTTCATTACCCTTCAAATCAAAGGCAGTCTCAGTTATAAGAAATGACCCTTTTTCCTCAGGGGAGCCAATAAAGAAGCTATTTTAATTTGAATGAAAAAAATAGAAACCTATAAACACTTGGTTTTCCCCCGAATTGGCCCTGTTGCCAAGAACTTAATGGCCAGGACTGATGCCACGTTGGACATCAATCCAGAGCGCCTCGAGGACCTGATGGCTTGCCTAGTTTTCATCCCTGGTTTCACATCGAATTCCTAAAACCCTCTTCCCTCAGCGTCAAATCCTTGCCTCGTCCTCTGCTTTGCAGACCTGTTCTTTGGTGAATGGCCCCACAGACAAATTCCTTACTGGAACTTTCTTCTCCCTTGGCTTCTGCGGGTCTACGCAGCCTCTGTCACCTCAACCTCCACAAAGGCTCCTGCATTATCCTTTCCTTGAATCCCCTCCAGCCACTGAAATGCAGACATTCCTTAGCATATGCTGTTCTCATTCAAACATGCTCATTCAGTATAAGGAGGTGCAGAGATGAACCAGGCACAGTCTCTTCCTCCAGAAAATTTCAGTCTAGAGTAGAAAATAGGGCATTTAAAAATAGTTATCACATGAGAGAGAAAGTGTCAAGCTCCTTAAAAGAAACATTGACAAACAGGCTATTTTAAATCAGAGCAGAGAGAGCTTGCTCCCAGCTAAGAGAATGAAGGAGTTGCATTTGGACCTGGCCTTGGAACATTATACCTACGAATAGGTATAATTCAAGACAGTAAAAACAGGAGCCGTGGTCGCTTCCTTTCAGCCTCTTTTCTTATATATACTCCTCTCCCTGTATGCCTTTACTTATGGATGGCACCAATGCCCTCCCAGGAGGTGAAAATGAGTCCTTCCATTCCTTAGTCCTGTTCATCCAATAAATTGTGGAGTCCTATAGTTCCCATTGTGCTATAAGCTTTAGTCCTGTTCATCCAATAAATTGTGGAGTCCTATAGTTCCCATTGTGCTATAAGCTTTGCTTTCTCTCTCCTTTAAGGGTGTGTGTGTGTGTGTGTGTGTGTGTGTTTGCGCTAATTTAATCTAGGTCTCATTTACTCTCACACAAACTATGTAAGTGGCTACATAATTGGTTTTCCTATTTCTAATGCCTTTCCCCACTTCTCCCATTAGATTATTCACTTTACAACACAGCTCTGTTCATGTCGCTTCTTTATTTGGGGGGCAGGGCAGTTACAAGGAACCTTGCAGAGCCTCCAATCTCTGGTCCCATCCTATCTCCTTCACTGTCAGCCACCCTAATGATCTTTGGTTTTTCTTATGAACGTTCCCCACAGTTGTATGTGTCTTGTGTGGATAAAAATCTGCTGAGTAGGATGATCACTGATAGCACATTGTGGGTGCTGCATTTTATTCATCTTTTAATCCTTTATAATGCTTACTGTAGAATCATTCATGTGGTAGGCACTCTATAAAAATGTGTTGAATACACCAATAACTCTATATACATATTATTGAGCCTCCTTGTATTGCCTGTGCCTCATTGAAATATATCTTTATATTAATTGATATAACTAATTTTTTTAAAAGGCACGGCAAATCCTAATAGTGATAATAAGCCAGTGGAAAGAGTTATTGCATCTACTTCATAGGCTACTGCTGAGAATTAATTCATGGTATTACAAAGAAGTTTAATGTCATCAGAATAGGTTGCTTATATCTTGATGGCACTGACAATTGTGTAAATAATCAAATTTATTTTTTTGATTTGTTGCTCAAAAGTTTAGACCACATTATAGACTCATCCGCAGCAAAGCTGCTGTGGTTTGCCTTCCTGTGTTAACCTTAACCTTATACTGCTTAAGTTCCCATCCTAGTTTGCTTCTTTCTCATATGCTTTAATTTTTTTTTCTAATCATATTTTATCCATATAGGCTCCTATAAATAAATAGCTTTTAAAAGTGTTCACACTGTTTGAATGATTATGTAACAAAAAATAGGGCAAAGGTCATCTAAGTATATCCAGGGTTAGAAATTTAGGAATCATGTATGTTAAAAAATATATCATTTGTTTCTATGAAATGATTCCTTCCACGGTTTCTCTAACTTGTTTATTCCACCCTTGTCAGCAATTCACCAATAACTTTCAGATAATTTCTTTTTTTCCTTTTTTAATAACAAGATAATAATTGTCATAAAATTAAGGTGACCAGACGTCCCTCTTTTGGCAGGACAGTCCCGATTTTTAACAGTTTGTCCCACGTCCTGCGGCGTTTTAAAAAAGTCCCAATTACTCTTTGTAATATTTTAAGTAAAAATAAAAAAAAGAAAAAAAAAAAAAGAACTCCTTGGGTCAGTGGTGTACCACTTTAAATCTGGTCACCTTACATTAAAATAACTGATTTTATAAGTCTACTAGAGGCCCCCACTCAGGTGGGTCCCTCAACTCAGCCTGCAGCCTCTCACAGTCCAGGACCCCTTGGGGGATGTCCACCTGCCCACTTAGGCATCTTTCCAGGGGATCAGGCCTAAGTGGGCAGTTGGATATCCTTAGCACTTCTGAGGAGGCAGGAGGGGCTCCTGCCACCACCACTGCACTCGCAGCCATCAGCCAGCTGTGGCTGAGCACAGCTCCCCCTGTCGGAGCACACTCACCACCAGAGGGCAGCTCCTGCACTGAGTGTCTGCACCCTGGAGGTTAATGCGCTTCATAGCGACTGGTAGTTCCACCATTAAGGTCAATTTGCATATCACTCTTTTATTATATAGGAAAAAATGGTTGGGTTCTAATTCGGCATGAAACTAATCATTCTACAAAACTACGGTTGCAGAGAATTTTAGTGATTTGTTTATTAGTTGTTGGAGAAATGAAAGTAGAATATGAGTCTCTCAACTCTTCCCATGCTAGTTGGAGTTACCAAGCATATATTGTTACTGCGGATGACAAACTTTTAACAGGTACTCTCTTAAATATAATATTATTTTTATAAAAATATGCAACTAATTGAGCAGTAAAATAACTGGCAAAACTCACTCCTATTTTATGTTCCCCTTTTTTTCTGTTTTTCAGGTTTATTCTTTGCAGCACCTTGTATTTTCTGGTTAAAATTGGAAACTCATAAAACAATTCTTCAGTGTAGGTTTCCTGTTGTTTATAATTCAGAATATTATTACAAAGATGGAATGAATTAAATCCATTTACCATGGTTATCAAATTTCAGGAATCAAGAGAATGTTACCTACCCCCTTTACTAATATTACATCTAGAAGTTGGATATCAATTCAGCGGCAAGTTATAACTGACAAATAAGAATAAGCCAGAAGTATTATGTGTGTGTAGGCATTATTTTTTAATTTAAAATGTATGTGAACTATTTCTAGAGTATAGCCACAATCGTATTTAGGTTTATTTTAGAATCAAAACATAATTTAAATACATTTGTGTTGATAAGGTAAGTGTTTTATCTATATTAATATTAGGTTACTTTTTTTTAAATAATGCTAGTACATTTTGAGCATATCACTGTAATACTTAAACTAAAAACAACGTGTGATGCACATGCAACACACAAGGACTGGCCGCTTAGGCTGAGGACATAATTGTGCATGGATTTAAGTACCCACTGCCAACAACTGTGAGTATTTCATTTGCACTTGTACTATCATAGCATTTTAAAGTATTTTATCATAAAATACCCAATAAAATTTCATAACCTCCTATGACATAACTTTTAAAATAATCACTTTCATGCCATCATTTAAATTCTTGTTGACAAAAATTTTAAGCTTTAAGCTAATTTGAGGAGTCTACATATTTTATGTTTGTGACAATCCTCAGATGAATATGTAAAATTAAAAGTAGTTTTCTATTTCCAAAGAGCAAACATCACAGCTCATCAAGCTTACACTCATTTCACAAACTAAACCCACAATGGCATTTGTTTATGCATTTAGTTCCATACGCAAACAATACCTCCTGGGGGGGCTGTATGTCAAAACAACAACAAAACAACCTTGTTTTCGCTCCTTTGTATTTTATTGTACCTTTGAAGTGTGTTCTTAGATGAAACAGCTTTGTATGGGCCTCACTGGTCTGTATATCATGAGTAACTAACTATCACATTGACTCCAAGTTTAACTTTACTGCTTGTTATAGAGTCTAGAAATTGTATGAGTGTCATTCTTGATCAAATATAAAAGACAGTGTTTTCTCTCTTCATTTCTTTCAATCTGAATTTCACTTAGATCCCTGAAGTCATTGAACAAAAACTCTGTTATTTTCATGAATGGAATTTAGTCACCAAAACTACAATTCAGGTACAGATGAACCATAATTCTGGGCAAAGGTAGAACAACTACTACTCTCATGTTTCTAATATATTTCTAAACAATAGCAGAATGAAACAAAATACGTTATGATAATCTCACCAGTGATCAGGCCAATTTCTTCAGAAAATAATCTATAATAATAAAAGGGTAATCACTAATTAGACCAGGTCGACCAGCCATCTTCCAGACATCCAACTTTCTTCCAGACAAAGCCATGTTGGTGGGGCCCAGGGCAAAGGCAGTTAGGGATCAGGCCAACAGGAGAGGGCTGTTGGGGGCAAGATCAGGAGGGCAATTAGGGGCAATCAGGCAGGCAGAGGCAGTTAGGGGTGATCAGGCCAGCAGGAAAGAGCAGTTAAGGGCGAGATCAGGCTGGCAGGGGAGGGCAGTTAGGGGTGATCAGGCAGGCAGGCAGGTGAGCCAGGAGTCCCAGATTGCGTAGAGGGATGTCCAACTACCAGCAGCTGGACATCCCTGAAGGGGTCCCCAATTGGACAGGATGCAGGCTGGGCTGAAGCTCCCCCAACCCCCCCGCATGAATTTTATGCACCAGGCCACTAGTCTAATTATAATAATCATCTCTTTAGGATTTTAATTTATTTATAATTTAGAAGTCATCATCCCAAAGTATTGTTTGTGCTATTTTTGCTAGGTCAATTGCCTTGCAATCCTTATCCTGAAATTCACCTCCAGAAAGTTGTTCATACACATAGCCTTAAAACATCCTTCTGAATGTTTATTTGATATTTTACAAAATGAAATGGCTTAATATCACCTGGCTTAATATCACCTAAAAGACTAGATATTTAACTGAACATTTCTCCCTCTAGATCACCTTCATAAATATTATATGTCTATTCTCTATTTAGTACTCATTTTGATATAAGTTAAAAGTGCCATTTATCCTATTCTATTTTACTGCTGAAAGTCAGCTATTATCTAAGCCAAAACAAAACCTATTATTTAAAAATCTTTTATCAGAAAAAAATTTAATTCCTAAAACAAATAAAAATAGTTTGTATTTCAACATTTATTAATCTTGCCAGCAATTTTGTATGTTAATTACATGTTATTTTGCTTATGTAATTGAGATGCGTTAGTTTATTACAGATTAGATCATCCTCTCTGGAAACTTGAAAAATTGAGTATCTTATTGAAAATCAACCAGAGATATCCAGTGTCTCAATTGTTGATATTGATAGATTATAGATTGTTCTCAATAATTAGATAACTTCATTATTAAGTTTCTTTAAATGTCTCTAATCAATTATATGTGGTCCTGGTAATTTGTGGTGATGGGCAAACATCAAGGGAAGAAGGAGTTGGAGAAGAGGCTGCCTAACTGGTAAAAAGGAGAAGAGGAAAGAGGTAGGATTAGATGAAGTAGTTACATGTTGATCCTAGCTGCAGTCATAGCTAAGGATGTCCATTTCCCCTTCTCAGCATGAATTCCTTTGATATCATCCTTAACCCATGGTCTTTTAACACCGTCTCAGGACCTGGCACACAGTAGATTTAATATTAATGATACTTCCCTAAAACTACCTTTCCTGAGATATGGGGCAGTCCTGATGCCTGCATGAATTTTGAGACTTCCACATCACAGAACAAGAAAATTGTTCTGTTTCTTTACCCTTTTAAGTTTAGTTCAGTCTTTGCTTGAACAATACCCTCTTAAGGTCAATGAAAATGTCTGTGAAGTAATAAAATAAATTCATTTTTAATATTAAAAAAAGAAATTATCTCTGTTATATCTGTATGAATGGTAATGTATTTTGGGGTCTTCTCTCTCTCTTTGCTTTTCTTACTTGAAGGCAAGTTTTAAATTTAAATAAAATCCTTTAATTGATGGCACATACAAAATGAGAGAAAGGCCAGAATGATTATGGGGCACACACACGAAATAGTTAAAGCCTTAATGATATTTTTGGTTTTTCATGAAAATATACCATTTTGAAAGTGCTGATTTGGCAAAGAATGACCTTTTGGCTCTAAAAATTATCTTCCCTGTAATGTTAAATGAGTGTCAAGAAATTAATCCTCCCAGTGCACTTATAGAAACAATACTAGTATGAGTTGGTTCTGAGCTGCTTTGATAGGGTACTGTAAAGCCCTTTAGTCTTTACAGAGTCCTGGCATTAGGTCACTTTAATTGTGGGTTTCAGATGTCGATCTCCACCAGGAACGCAGCTGGAGAGTGATAGGTGGCACTTGGGAGAAAGCATTTTGGATGACTTTGAAGTCGATTGGACTGAACATGAAAATTTTATAGTTAGCGGCAGATTTCCTTTTAAGATATATTTAAGCGAAGTATCCCTTAAACCAATCACATTAGAAACGATCCAGAATAAGAAACCCCAAAGGAAAATTCACCGCAGTGGCAATGTGTTAATCAGATAAACCGAGAAAACATTTTCCCCCGAACCCGTAATTTCCATGCTTTGGGTTGTTCTTATTTGCATGCAGCCCATTTCAACTCTTTCCATTTCATTTCTGAGACTCTTCCATGTTGAAATAGTTGCTTGAAAAAGTCATAGAAACAGTAGCACACACAGATCAAGGAAAACTGACGCGATGGTTAGGTACAGTGGGGTGCACTATAGGAATTCCCTCTGTGCCTGCCTGACACTGATCCCTCATGTTTCATTGGAAAATGTGAGCCTCCCTAAAGGATGCAAGACCAGGATGCCTCCTGGTCCTCGGGGTTGTGCTATTCATACAGAGAAGGGCTTAGGAGTGACTGTTTATATGGGTACAAGAGGACAACAAGCATATTATTTTCTAAGGATTAGAATGCTTCAGTTCTATTTCCTACTGGAAGGTTTACATTAACCAGTTTTTAATTGATTCACAAGTTATAGCAGAATTTTTAACATCCTTCAGTCACAATGAAAAGTAACATAATATTAAAATCTGTGTATTCCACCCTAGCCTGCTTGGCTCAGTGGATAGAGCGTTAGCCTGTGGACTGAAAGTTCCCAGGTTTGATTCCGGCCAAGGGCATATGCCTGGGTTGCGGGCTTGATCCCTAGTAGGGGGTGTGCAGGAGGCAGCCAATCAAAGATTCTCTCTCATCATTGATGTTTCTATCTCTCTCTCCTTCTCCCTTCTTCTCTGAAATCAATAAAGAAATATTTTAAAAAATCTGTGTATTCCAAAGTAGTGAGCAAACAGAAATGAACAAGTGTTAAACTAGGTGTTTTATACTTGCATTAGAGAATAAATTGCTACTTTACAAAAAAAACAACAAACCAAATACAGAAAATAAAAGAAATGATATGTAGTATATAAATGGGTTGACTTCAATGTTTTATCCAAAGTTATTTCCACCATGCTCTCAGGTTTTCTAGCTCTTGTTTAATCCCAACTTCAGTATGAATAACTCAGATTTAACACCAGACAAATCACTTTACGCTTTACTTCCTCAATTTTCTCACTCTTGGCATTCCCTATAATACCTTAAGAGAGCTTCTTCTATTCTTTACTTGAATCACTGGAGAAACTTTTGTTCTGGACACTTCATGGGTTGTACTGTAACTGGTAGACATATAGAGCAGAGTGGCTCTGGGGGTGATGACTATTATATCTGCCACTAGGAGCATTTAGGTTTATCTCACCATCCAATTATTGAGCCAGCAGCAAACAAATGAAATTGCAATTCTTTTTAGAAATAGAGATGCAGTGATTAGATATATAAATGAAAACTCTGTAAGAGTGGAAACTATCATCAGCATTACACAGGAACAAAGTAGGAAGAGTGAACTATATTTTAATGTGTATGGAATATGCAGTTTTTCCTACCGTGATAAAACTTGATAGCTTCACCATCATACTGCTTTAGGCCACTCGTTTCTTCCCTTTGATACACAGATCAGAGGTCATAGTGGGAGAAGCACTATATTAGGAATCCAAAATCTTGGGTACCAGGTCCATTTCTGCCACCATATGTTGTCATTAGCCTCTCTGTGTTGCCTCCTAATCTGCAGAAAAAGAGGATCCAGCTCACTGATGATCCTTAAAGCCTTCACCAGCATTAACATTGATTCTGTCCCCACCCCTTTAAAGTGCTTATTTGACAGTCAATGAATAAGCATTTAATTGTTGCTTAATATGTATCTAGGAGAGATGAATTTCCTAGTGGCTAAATAAATCTCTTTCCTATCTGAGGCCAGGTCTATAAATGGTGAGTAAATCAAACCAATAGCATGAGGATTACTCTACTCAGATTTCTTCAGGTTTTCTGTGAAGAGTACTGAGGGTCAGGGAGCAACTGTATGCATGAGTCTAGCTGCTAATTTAGCCTCCAAGGAGCTGTGCTAATCCAGGATAACTGCTTTTCAGGTCCAGTTTACCCTGGGTATGCGAATACGGCCATCATTCAGATTACTAGGGGCCCCGTGCACAAAAATTTGTGCACTCGGGGGTTGGGGGTCCCTCAGCCCGGCCTGTGCCCTCTTGCAGTCTGGGACACCTCGGGGGAGATGTCCACCTGCTGGCATGCCTGGCCAGCCTGGGTGAGGGGCTGGGGGTCATTTTCAGGCTGCCCACAGTCCCTTCAGGGTTCGTGCACTGGGGGATGGGAGGGCTGGTGAGTGCAGGCCTGGACATTTCCCACCGGAGGGCCCACGATTGCACACACCTGGTGGGCCCACACAGCTGAGGGGACACACCTGGCGCACAGTTGGGTGGCAAGCCAGGGGCGGACGCTGGTGCGGGATCCCTTGGTGGGGCCCTGCTGCTGAGCAAACACACACAGGGTGGAGCTGGGCAGTGAACTGGCCTTGGATTGTCCGCACTGTGCAGCAGACGCTCCCGCACACCCTGTGGAGGTCCCTGGGGGGCGGATGAAGGTAGCGGACCCTGGACAGGTGTTCCTGGACACCCTGTGGAGGCCCCCAGGGCAGAGCCAGGCAGTGGACCCAGGACAGGCGTTCCTGGATGTCCCACAGAGGACCCCGGGGAGCAAAGCCAGGCAGCAGACCCAGGACAGCTGCTCCTGCACACCCTGCAGAGGCCCCGTGCTCCTGCATGCCCCGGGGAGGCCCCCAGGGGGTGGAGCCAGGCAGTGGACCCGGGACAGGCGCTCCTGGATACTCCTCGGAGGCTCCCAGGGGCGGAGCTAAGGCAGCAGACCCAGGACAGCTGCTCCTGGACGCCCCGAAGATGCCCCAGGCCAGACCCCACCCCTACTGAGCTGACACACCTGGCACAGCTATGCCGGCCGGCTGTGGAGGCTCCCGGTGCAGAGCCGCCCTGCCAGCCTCCATGTTGGCTGGGTTAATTTGCATACAGCCGCTCTGATTGGCTGGTGGGCGTGGCTGTGAGCAGAGGCTCAGCCAGCCTAGGCAGGCAGTTGCAACAGAAGCCTTTGGTTTGTGGCTGGGTTAATTTGCATACAGCCGCTCTGATTGGTTGGTGGTAACGGTCAAATTTGCATGTTTCTCTTTTATTATATTAGATGTCCTGTAACAACTTTCAAGTGATGGAGGAGGAGAAGATATGAGTAGACATAATTACATGTAATTTAAAAAAAAGTATTGGGAAAGTTCAATTAAAACCACAAATATACATACAGTAGATGTGTTTAACCAGGACTGGAATTGCCCACAAGGTTGTAGAGAGTCATTAATAGATTGACTGATTTGATCTATTAAAAAATGTGTTTTCTCCACAAATGTCTCACCCACAGCTCAGTTAAGGATTCCCAATATTCCACTATTAAGAATTGAGTCATTTTAGTTAAACCAATATCTGCTTCCTCACATGGGCATAACTTTGTTCTTTTTTTTTTAAACAGGTATGTATTTTTTCCCATGTGAAACATATCTTTGTTAACAAATGCTGGTTATAAAATGCAATGGATTTTATTTTCTGAACTATATGTATATTAATATGTATTATGTGTGCATTCTTTTTAATTGTCTTTATTTTCAATTATTAGTTTCAGATGTACAGTATAGTAGTTAGACATTTACATAACTTATGAAATGATCCCCCCTTATAAGTCTAGTACTTCACTAACACCATACATAGTTATTACAATATTATTGACTATATTCCCTATGCTTTAACTTACATTCCTGTGGCTATTTTGTAACTGCTAATTTGTACTTCTTAATCCCTTCACCCTTTTCAC
>PVJC01022704.1:0-13622 GCA_004026665.1 Murina feae
TTTTTTTTTTTTAATTTATCCCACAGAAAGATCATGTTCTTCCTTTTCTATCACAAATGTTAAAGGAGGACACAAAACACTGGGGGGTAGGGGAGGCGGGCGGAAGGGCCGGGGAAAAAAGAGATATATGTACTAAGCTTTGTAAAACTGTATGTAATTAAAAAAAAAACAACAACAACAACAACAACAAATGTTAAGGGAAAGGCCTGAGTCACCCACACATGAAGATAGCTTCCCTCTCATTCAACAAATTATTGAGTATGTGTGAACTATGTGGCAGGCACACAGGATACACTAAACAAAACAAAGAGAAAGCCTTACCCTGATGGAGCCAGCATTCTAGAGGGAACCAGCACAGAATGAAATAGAGCAGAGGGACAGCCAGTCCATATGACATAGGAGCCCAGAATAAACAGCTCCGAGTCTAGCACTACTTCAGCTTCCAGTTAGTTAAAGCAGTACCTTGGATTTTTGCTATTTACAAGTAGAAGACTTCTATTATTAGTACTACTTAGCACATGTGAAATAGGAACTTTCACTCTCCTAATAACTCCAGATACTAAAAACAAACATAAAAAAGATTACCTTGTTCTCATTATTCATCCACGATCGTAAACGAAAATCAAGAGATGAGTCTATTTAAGAAAACAAAAACAAAATCTGAGACACCAAGTTATTTTATCAATCAAATATCCTAAATAATAAAAGGGTAATATGCAAATTAACCCTAACAGCAGAACCACTGGGAATTACTGGTCACTGTAACACACACTGACCACCAGGGGCAGACGCTCAATGCATGAGCTGCCCCTGGTGGTCAGCGCACTCCCACAGGGGGAGCTCTGCTCAGCCACAAGCCAGGATGATGGCTGCCAGTATAGCAGTGGTGATGGAAGCCTCTCCTGCCTCCTCAGCAGCAGTAAGGATGTCCGACTGCAGTTTAGCCCTGCTCCCTGCTGGCAAGTGGACATCCCCTGAGAGTTTCTGGGCTGCCAGAGGGATGTCTGACTGCCAGCTTAGGCCTGATCACCCAGGGAGCGGGCCTAAGCCAGCAGGTGAACATCCCTCGAAGGTTCCCAGACTGCGAGAGGGCACAGGCTGGGCTGAGGGACCCCCCCCGCCCAAGTGCACAAATTTTTGTGCACTGGGCCTTTAGTCCAATAATATTTAAAGATAGCAAATTAATCAATTGAACACTTTTTACTTTAAATAGAACACAGCTCTTTTTTTTAAATCCTCACCCAAGGATATTTTTGCCATTTACTTTTCAGACAGAATGGAAGGGATGGAGAAGGGGGAGAGAGAGAGAGAGAGACAGAGAGACAGAGAGAGAGAGAGAGAGAGAAACATCCATGTGAGAGAGACACATCGACTGGTTGCCTCCCACATATGACTGGGGCCACAAATCAAACCCAAACCAAAGTATGTGCTCTTGACCTGGAATCAAACCTTTCACCCTTGACTCCTCAGGCCAATGCTCTAACCACTGAAAAAACTAGCCAGGGTACAACACAGTATGTTTAAATGATGCTCTGGAACCTATCAATTAAGTTTAAAAAACAACTATGAAAATGGAAGTGTAAAAAATTATTCACATCCCCAAAACACTTCAATATGAATCTAATAAACCTTTAAAGTTAGCTTCTGCTTTACAGAGGATATTGGGAAGAGAGGAACATGACACCCCTGGGTAAGCAAACAGAATCCAAATACTGAGGCAATCTACACAGTAACTGGGTAGCCTATCTCAACACGGCATTGACTTAAAAGACACACCAAATGGACCTTCCTTGAACTCAAATTCAAGCAACTGAAATAATTAGTAAACTGAATATGGACTACAGTACTACATGGTAATAAAATAATTACATTTTTAGTAGTCTTTAATAGCACTCTGGTTATGCAAGAAAATGTCCATAATTTCAAAGATACACACTGAAATATCCTATGTAACAAAAGCATAATGTGCAAATTGACCAAACGGTGGAATAACCAGTCAGTGGGGGGCAGGGCTGGCGAGCAGGTGGCACCAGACCAGCCAAGGTGCATGCCAGAGGGCAGAGGGAGGGGACAGCAATGTGGTGGGGTGCAGTGGTGACCAGCAGCAGGGCGATGGGGGCCAATGCCATCCCGATTGCCTGCCCGGTCGCCTCCTACAGATGGAGGCCACAGGCAGCAGCAGCAGTGAGGCAATTCCGGGCAGGGCCGGCCACTCACTGTGCCCAGAGGGAGGCCAGACTATGGCTTAGATCTGGAGGGATCGGGCCTAAGCCATCAGTTGGACATTCCTTGAGGTCTCCCAGACTCCGAGAGGGCGCAGACCAGGCTGAGAGACCTCCCAGAGTGCACGAATTTTCGTGCACCAGGCCTCTAGTTTAGGAATAAAATGTCTGGAATTTTCAAATAACAGGAAAAAAATAAAAATAAAAGAGCTGAAGCAAGTATGACAAAATTTTATACTAAATGAAACTGTGGGACAGGTATATGGAGACATTTTAATGGATATAAAATTTATAGATCATAAAACCACCCTCTAAAAGTGTAAAACTCAGTGGTTTTTAGTATATTCACAAGGTTGTACAACCATATTCACTCTAGTTCCAAAATAGTGTCACTGCTCCTGAAAATAAAAAACACTGTACCCATTAGCACTCACTCCCCTTTCTCCCTTCCCACCAGGCCCTCGTAACCACTAACCTACATCCTATGGGTTTGTCTCTTATGTCTCTATAGATTTACCTATGATTAGCAATAGAATTATACAACATACGGCCCTTTGTGTCTGTCTTCTTCACTTAGCATACTGTTTCCAAGGTTCAGCCAGATTATAGCGCTGATCAATACTTCACTCCTTTTGATGGCTGAATACTACTCCATTGTATGAATATACACTACATTTTGTTTACGCATTCATACATTTACACATTGATGGAAATTTAAGCTGCTTCCATTTTTTTGCTATTGTGACTAATGCTGCTATGAAGATTCATGTGAAAGTTTTTGTATGGACGTATATTTTCACTTCTCTCTGGAGCACACTTAGGACTAGAACTGCTGAATCACACGGCAACACCACTTAACATCTGAAAAACTGTCCAACTTCTTTCACAGCAGCTGCTCCATTTTCAGCTCCACCAGCAACAGATGAGGATTTCCATTTCTCCAGATCCTCATCAGCACTTGCTATTTTCCATCTTTCTTATTACAGCTTTCTTGTAAGTATCTCATGATTTTGATTTGCTTGTCTCTGATGACTAAAGACTTGAGCGTCTTTTCATGTTTATAGGCCATATACACAACTCCCTTAGAGAACTGTTTATTGAAATCCTTTGCCCATTTACACAGTATTGGGTTGTCTTTTTATTGAGTTGTAAGACTTCATATATACTGAATGCTAGTCCCTTATGTAAGATTTTCATATATTTTCATCCAAATTATGATTGATTGTCTTTTCACTGTCCTGATAGCATCTTTTGAAGCACACAATTTTTCCATTTTGATAAAGCCCAATTTATCTTTTTTCTTGTATTGTTTGTGAGTGTGAGGAGTTAAGACTATTGTACTTTCATATATATTTGACATTTTATGTTTGGAAAAATACAAACATCACTTCAATTTTTTAATGGAAACATATAAATGTGCATTTAATTCATCCATCTAATAATATGGCTCGAGCAAGGCCTTTTGAGTACCGAATCACAGTTTGGAGTTACAGGATATCTTTGCTACATAAACCTGTATATAGTTCTCAATTTCTTGTCTTCTTTTTTTTTTTCAATCCTCACCAGAGGATATTTTTCCATTTATTTTTAGGAAGAGTGCAAAGAGAAAGAAAGCAAGACAGAGAGAAATATCGATGTGAGAGAAATATATTGATTGGCTGCTTCCTGCACCCTGACCAGGCCCCAGCTAGGAAGAAGCCTGCAACCAAGGTATGTGCCCATGACCAAAATCGAACCTGGGGCCCTTCAGTGTGAAGGCTGATGCTCCATCCACTGAGCCAAACCAGGCAGGACTCAATTTCTTTGAAAAAAGAATGGAGAATACTTAAAAGCAATCAGATAGGAGAAACTTATAAACTTACTTATTTATTTTACAATTTTCCCCACATTTTTGTAGTTTCTTTCCCAAATCTAATTTAAAGCAATTTTTAATAGGATTCTAAAGTGTTCAGCCCTGGCCAGGTGGTTCAGTTGGTTGGAGCATCATCCTGTACACCAAAAAGGTTGCAGGTTCAATCCCCAGGCAGGGTGCATACGGGTGGCAACCAATCCATGTTCTCTCTCACATTGATGCTTCTCTCTCTCTCTCTTCCCCTCCCTCTCTCTCTAAAATCAATAAAAACAAATCCTCGGATGAGGCTTAAAAATAATAAATATGTATTAAAATAAAATAGGTTTCCTTTATAAAAAAGGTGTTCCACTTGATTTTCTTAAAAAAATAATTTTAGAATTAATAATACTTATAAAAATAAGTTTAGGAAGAAAAAGGACTGCTAGTTAATTGGGGAGAAATATAAAAAGTGTATTAGAAACAGCCTCGTCTTGAACGTAACATGCGCTGTGGCTGACAGCACGGTTTCTGCAGGAAAGATTTCAGCTTAATCCACCAAGACAATTAAAAAATTAAGATACCTTTTCCTATACAGGATTATATACATGATATTAATAGGTAAATGTCAAACCTAAGCATTTCCAGTTGAAAGTATCATAGCTTAAGATAAAATACCAGTCCTTGGAGGGGGCTAAATGGAGGGGAGAAATGGGGAATATCTGTAATACTGTCAACAATTTAAAAATAAATAAATACCCGTCCAAAGACAGAGAAATGAGAAAGGAAAATAAAATATATACATCAATAATTTCCTATACTTCAGTACCTTGCACTGGGTCCAGTGGTAAAATCTCTACACCAGGATCTTGCCTGTGAAGGGATTCCACAGTGTTAGCCTCCTCCTCCTCAGTTTTTGCTAGATTGTTGGGGAAAGCTGACTCTTTGAGGACAGCACCTGACAAATGTTGACTTTCTATATGGCTCTTTCTTCTAGAAACAGAAATTATTTTTATTAGGGAACGGAATGATGATGAAATGTTAGTTACCTTGGATAAATCTATAAAATACCATTAATCAGATATGTATTTTGTCTCTAAAAAAGAAAAAGTAAATACTGTGAATAGAAACATTTCTGGGATCAGCCAGAAACTACAACTAGAAACATTATGACTATTCCTGGGGACTGTATCATCATTTTGGATCCAGTCTACTAAAATCAAATACATTACCATACTGCTACTATGCTTCTCAAGTGTTAAAATGAGGGGGTTTTTTCTTTCCCAAATAAGTATCTCTGAACCTATCATATCTAGAGAAAAAGTCAGCTTTCTAAAAACAAGACAGTATTAAAGGATATTGTTATGTTTGCCAAATAGCTGATTTTCTGAATTATTGCTTTTAAAAAGTGTTACTGTTATCTTAACCGGTTTGGCTCAGTGGACAGAGCGTCGGCCTGCGGACTGAAGGGTCCCAGGTTCGGTGCCTACCAAGGGCATGTACCTTAGTTGCGGGCACATCCCCAGAAGGTATGCAGGAGGCAGGTGATCGATGTTTCTCTCTCATCGATGTTTCTAACTCTCTATCCCTCTCCCTTCCTCTCTGCAAAAAAAAAAAAAATCAATAAATTTTTTTTTTAAGTGTTACTGTTAGTCCCTGCCACTGTTCTTATCCCCATCTTTCTATCTACGTCTATTGTTTATTGTATGAATGAAAATGTTTGTCCTTAAAGATAGTTTTCCTCCCAATCTACTGTGAAAGCTCTTGGGTCTGTGCAGCTCCCTCGGCCATTCACCAGCAGGAGGGTGAGGGTGGAACTGCTAGAAGAAGCCTCTAAATCAGTGGTTCCCAATGCCCCACAGGGGTGCAATCTGATTTTTAAGAGGGGCAATTCGAGAATGAGTTAGTAACAGTGAGTGAGTTTTTTGCATTTCTTATGGTCCTAAGGGCCTCATATACAGTTTTATGCATTTAATAGATATTTATGCATTTCAAGTCTCTATTATGTCTTGAAACTTTGCCATATTTTCATATCACTTCATATTATTTTTTTAACAATTTCTTAGTAGTTTCTTCCTCAGTAATTCAACTGTCCTTTTCTTCTTTCATTTTTCTATTTCATGGATGCCATGTTCTTTGGAAGCCTGTTTAGACCAAGGTAATGGACTTTTAGGCTTCCTCCATGTGAATAGCTCACTTTTTGAATAGTAAGAATTATATGTCACGGGGGGGGGGGCATAAGGATTTTAGAGCTGCTTAGGTGGAGCATGGTCAAAAACAAGTTGGGAAGCATTGCTCTAAATGCGACAAATTTACCATTTGACCAACTAATATCTAGGGCCAGGCTTGAATCTGCCAGGACAGATGAAGAGAAAAATAGCCCTTCCATATATTCCAAATTCTAACCCTTTGTGCCTATGGCAACTACCAACTCTAATTTACTTCCTAGTTTCTCCACCTCTTTAATGGGGCTGCTCCCAGTCTTGAATCCCAACAGTCTAGTCTCAACACAGGAGCCAGAGTAAGCATTTTAAAGCATAACTCACATGGAAACCTCTAATCGTCTTCCGTCTTAAAATCAAAGTGCTTGCTTACCCACTCTGGCCTCCTTCCTGCCCTTTGGACATACTGGTATGCTTCTACCTTAGTCGCTTTATGCTGGTTGTACCCTCTACCTGAAATCCTCTTCCTCCTGATATCCATAGGGCTAACCCCCTCCTTCAAACCTTTGCTCGTATCCTAACCTCTTAAATGAGACTCACACTGACCACTTCCTTCAGCCTTCCTAATAACACTCTTGATGATGTTCTAATTCTTTTTCTAGCATTTTTCCTTCTAACATACTATAAAATCAGTATATTTCTATGTTTCTTTTTGTTTAACGTCTGTTTTGTTCACTGGTATTTCCTAAATACCTAAAGAAGTACCTGACACATAACAGGCACTCAGCCAAAAATACACTTTGAATGGATGAATATACAAAGAATTAACAACTCTGATATCTAGAAAGTGCTTATATCGAAATGTTATCAAGAGGCAATTCACAACAGAAATAAAAATAATGAATAAGTATGTTCAATCCAATCCAGCTGGCATGGCACAGTGGTTGAGTGTCAACCTATGAACCAGGAGATCACGGTTCAATTCCCAGTCAGGGCACATGCCTGGGTTGAGGATTGATCCCCAATGTGAGGCATGCAGGAGGCAGCTGATCAATGATTCTCTCTCATTATTGATATTTCTAACTTCCATTCCCTCTTCCTTGCTCTCTGAAATCAATAAAAATACATTTCAAAATAAATAAGTAATGTTCAATCTATAAATTATAAATTCAAACACAGAAAACTTTAAGACTGCCTATGATATCACCATCAATAGTTATCTGCTGTTTATATTTTGAATTATAGACTTCCGTAATTTTGTCTATGCATTTGTTATGTGTATAAATTCTTTTGCTTCTAAAATCAATATTAGAAACAGTACTACCAAATACTGGGGACAGCTCAGAGAAGTAGGAAGTCTCACTTATCTTCTAGTGGAGTGTAAACTGAGACAAATCTTCTAAAAAGCAATGTGGTAAATTTCTAACAGTCTTCAAAATTAAATACTTAATTCAGTAATTTCAATCCTAGGAATTTATCTTAATAAAATAACTTATGAGGTATGAATATAAATAAGAAGTTCATTAAATTTAGAACAGCAAAATTCCAATAATCTAAATGCCTAACATTATAACACAAATCTATATTGTAATTGAAAGATAATCACAATGTATTAATTTCTATAAGGTTATAAACAGAATGTATAGTTAATCCTATTTTGTAAAAACAAAATATATATATATACATGTATATTTGCATAGAAAATAGTCTAAAATAAAAAATTTTTTAATAGAAAATTAAAAAGAAAATAGTCTGGCCCTAAACAGTTTGGCTCAGTGGATAGAGCACTGGCCTGCAGACTGAAGGGTCCCGGGTTCAATTCCAGTCAAGGGCACATGCCTCGGCTGCAGGCTCCTCCCAGGCCCAGGCCCTGGTCAAGGCTTATGCAGGAGGCAACCAATCAATATGTTTCTCTCACTCTGACATTTCTCTGTCTTTCCTTCTCTCTTCCACTCTATCTAAAAAAAGTCAATGCAAAAATATCCTCATGTGAGGATTAAAAAAAAAAAAAAAAAAAGAGCCCTAGTTGGTTTGGCTAAGTGGATAATCGGCCTGAGGACCAAAGGATCCCGGGTTCGATTCTAGTCAAGGGCACATACCTTGGTTGCAGGCTCCTCGGGCCCGGGTCCTGGTCGGAGGCAACCAACTGATGTGTTTCTTTCACATCAATGATTCTCTCTGTCTTTACCCCCTCTCCCACTCTCCTTAAAAAAAAAAAAAAATCAATGGAAAAATATCCTCGAATGAGGATTAACAAGAAAAGAAAGGAAAGAAAAGAAAGAAAATAGTCTGTAAGACTATAAATAGAAATGTAATCAATGACTATTCTCCATAAGTGGGATACTTTATTGTCTTCCTTATAATTCTCTGTATTTCCTTTTTTCAATGACATATATTACTACTGGAATTAGAAAAAGTGTTTTAAAAAACTTAGTGTTTGTGATTAATATAAAAAAAGATTCAGAAGAAGAATGTGAGACAATCACTTCTTCATTTTCCACAAAACTGAGACTCACTTTTAATACAGTGAAAGCAACATGGAGGTACAAACTTACTCATCATCCTGGAAACTAAGCTGTAACTTCTCTCTTGGTTCAGCTTCACTTTGGCTACCAGATGACTCAGATGGAACTGAAGACCTCTCTTCTACTAAATAAGATGCCTGGATATCAGAATACCTACACACAAAAATGCCTATTTTTAATTATTAATAATTAAAGTATGCACATTTAAAATTCATCATGACGTAGGCCAGAATGATTGTGAAACCAACCAGGTGCTAAAACAAATACAGCCTCAGTGTTATAAACCATCATCCTATGTGCAAAGCACTGAAATTGTTCAGCAATGGAGCGTGTATGTATTATACATCAGTCACAAAAACCTTAAAGAGATTTAACAGGGTTAATCGAATCCCTTCATCCAAAGGTAAAGATGATGCTCTTTACCAAATGTTAGGTTATGAGGAAGGAAAAGTGGTTAGATGTTTAAGTATGAGCAAACTTCATACATTATACAAGACTAGGGGCCTGGTGCGCAAACATTTGTGCACTCAGGAGGTCCCTCAGTCCAACCTATGCCCTCTCGCAATTTGGGACCCCTCTGGGGATGTCCACCTGCTGGCATGCCTGGTCAGCCCGGGTGCGGGTCTGAGGGCCATTTTCAGGCTTTCAGGCTAACCACAGTCCCTTCAGGTTTTGGGTCCCTACTGGGGTACCTGGCCAGCCTGGGTGAGGGGCTGATTGCTATTTGCAGGCTGGCCAAGCTCCCCAGTGGGATCCCTCATCCCATTGGGGTGTGGCCAGCCTGGGTGATGGACGGAGGGCTATTTTCAAGCTTTCAGGCTGCCCACAGCTCCCACTGACCCAACGTCCCAGCAAGGCTGGCTGGAAGCAGGTTTCTGGGGTTTATTTATCTTCTATAATTGATACACGGTTCCTTTAAGCAGAGGCTTAGGCAGGTAACGAAGCCTTCTGTTTGCTTCAACTCCGAGGCTTCTATAATTGAGACAATGTTGCAAATATGTTGTTGCCTGGAGCTGAGAGAAGCCCAGGCGGCCGGCAAACAGTTTTACTCCTGCTGCAACGGAAGCTGCCTGTTTACTCAGCTCCGTGAATGCCAGCCTCCATCTTGGCTAGGTTAATTTGCATACAGTTGCTCTGATTGGCTGGTGGGTGTGGCTTAAGCGTCCCGAAGAAACGGTCAATTTCAATATTACGCTTTTATTAGATTAGATGGGCAAACTGTACACATCATATTTAGAGATACAACTCAAATTACCAGCCACCACTGAGGTTGAACTAACACAAAGCCAAAATACCGGAAGTCAATTCCAGCATGTCAGCAGTGGAGTGGCTGAAGGGCATTTCCCCAAACCCGAAAAGGGATGATTGCTTGCTGCCAGACAGCTCAGGGTATCCTAACCTACATATTATTGCCTCCTACCGGCCAAACACCTGAACAGCCATAGGCAAATTCTTCCGATTTGACAAAGGACTCTGTAAAGGAAACCTGACCCTTTGATGTTTATATCGCTGCCTCTCCTCAGGACAATTTATGTTAACACTTTGTAAGCGGGCATTTTCCTGCCACTGTGTGGTAACATTCAAAACACTTTCCTTTGTGCAGGGGTACATTACAAAACTTGCACATGTACCGCATTTCACTACGTAGTTTATGAGCGGCACACACACGACAATGACGTAAAAACATTTTTATTTTTGCCAGTTCCAAGGTATGTTTCCTCATGTCCACTGACAGTCTCCCTGGTGGATCCGATTTTACTCGTTTCCCGCAAAAAATGTGTTAATAAAAAGCATGGGGTCGCCCTGACCAGTTTGGCTCAGAGGAGAGAGCATCGGCCTGCGGACTCAGGGGTCCCAGGTTCGATTCTGGTCAAGGGCATGTACCTTGGTTGCAGGCACATCCCCAGTGGGGGGTTTGCAGGAGGCAGCTGAACGATGTTTCTCTCTCATCCATGTTTCTAACTCTCTATCCCTCTCCCTTTTTCTCTGTAAAAAATCAATAAACTATTTAAAAAAAAAAAAAGGCATGGGGTCCTGAGACAAGGTGATCTTAGTTTCTTTAGCTAGGCTCCTCTGACCCTAAATTATGCTTGTCTCTGGACTCTTTATTAAGTTTCACATAGCCCTTCTCCAGATTGCTGAACCCTTCTTAATGCTGGAACAAGAACCCCAGCACCAAAACACAATGAACAGAAAAATAAATAGACCAAAGGTCACTGGTACTCAATCTCAAACCTGCCCACCACCACTGATAGGGCAATGGAATAGGGAAAGAGAAAGTTTTACCTTATTCCATAGTAATTTTACATCTATGTGGCCATTTACCTCAGATATAGCAAAAGCTCAAACTTGGCTGAAAAATTTTACAGAAGTATCAGTATATTATAAGCTTTATAGGTCTAAAAAAAATCATCAGTTCAATTCTTACCTATTATCAGTGCTGGATCTATTTCTAGCAAGTGTTGAAACAGCAACAGGCAAGCCAAGATTTGAAGAAAGTGTTACATTTTCCAAAATCCCGCTATTACCAAGTATTGAATTGGTTAGAAAGCTCGGAAATGACTCTTCAGTTATACCGCGAAAATCTTCCATCTCTCTGCAACAATAAAAGTTTCTATAAATCAAATATTACTATAAAACTTTTTAAAATGATTAACAGCCGTAACCAGTTTGGCTCAGTGGATAGAGCGTCGGCCTGCGGACTGAAGGGTCCCAGGTTCGATTCTGGTCAAGGGCATGTACCTTGGTTGTGGGCACATCCTCAATGGGGCATGTACAGGAGGCAGCTGACCGATGTTTCTCTCTCATCGATGTTTCTAACTCTCTATCCCTCTCCCTTCCTCTCTGTAAAATATCAATAAAATATATTTTTAAAAAAAACAAAAAACAAAACTACTCACAATTTGTTCCCATTTTAAAAATATATATATTTTCTTTTTTTTTTTTTTAAAGATTAACAGTGGTCTCAAATCTTGGAAAACTGATAAATCTTAAGAAAAATCCACCCAGCCAGCGTGGTTCAGTGGTTGAATGTTGACCTAGGTGGCAGGCTCAATCCCAGGTGTGGGGTGTGCAGGAGGCAGTCGATCAATGATTGTCTCTCAACACTGATGTTTCTCTCTCTCTCCCCCTCTCCCTTCCTCTCTGAAATCAATGAATATATATATAGTTTTAATCCTATTTTTGGAACAGCACTAAAAAGGGAAGCCTTCACGAGTCAATTCTCAGAATGCTTTGTTACTTTATAACTGAGGGTATAAAATTCAAACTATCGCCTCAGCCGACTTGGCTCAGTGGATAGAGCATCAGCCTGCGGACTGAGTGGTCCCAGGTTCGATTCCAATCAAGGGCACATGCCTGGGTTGAGGGCTCGATCCCCAATGGGAGGCATGCAGGGGGCAGCCCATCAATGATTTTCTATCATCATTGATGTTTCTCTCTCTCTCTCTCTCTCTCTCTCTCTCTCTCTCTCTCTCTCTCCCCCCCCTTCCTCTCTGAAATCTATAAAAAGATTTACTGTCTGAAATCAATAAAAAGAACATTTTTTAAAAATCAAACTATCTTATAATTAACATAATAATGAGATACAACACAGCTTAACGTATTCTTGGATTGCTATAGCAAAATATATGAATTACCACAAACTAATCCAGTAAAGAAGCAAAGAAGGGACAACACTGCTGGCATAGACTGATGATTTTAGGATATAATTAAAAGTTTTGGGTACTCATTCTAACATGGAACAGAAAAAAAAGACAAACTAGCAAACTCTAAAATCTAGCTCCTGATTTCAGAGATTACCGTTAAAAAGTGGGACCACATTAGAAGGTAAGCCCCCTGAGGGCAGAGTAGACCCTCAATAAATTTGTTATATGAATGTTTTCAAACTATGTCAATACACAGAAACTTTATCAGCAATTATCATATAAGTATCCTCCTCTCAAATCATGCCCCAGCATTTTCCTCTGTTGGATATTTCTATTTCCTCTTCTTGATTTATATAAACACTAGGGGCCCGGTGCACAAAAATTTGTGCACTCGGGGTGCAGGGAGTCCCTCAGCCCGGCCTGTGCCCTCTCACAGTCTGGGACCCCTCAGTGGATGTCCTATGATGGCCCCAGTCTGCCAGGCGCCTTCTGTGTGTGTGTCACCACTGGGGACCTGCCCCCAGCCACATCTGAGGCTTGGAGCAGTCCTCCTGTGTGTGTCTACCTGCTGGGGGCCTGCCCCTAGGCACACCATGGAGGCTTGGAGCAGGCACCCCCTCTATGATGATCTCTCAGACTCTTGCCCTCCCCTGCATGTTGTTCTCTTTTTTGAGCGTGGCCAGGGCTGGGTGCGGCCTGCCTCCCAAGCTTGCCTACTGCCCATCTTCCTCCAGCCACCAAAAAGCAGGGAAAACCCCGCCTCATGGTCAGGCCAGCCTTTTCCTGCTCCCTGATCCCCGGAAGGGGTCTGGAGAGCCACCAAGCAGGACTCCAGCCCCCAAGAGCTTGCTTTCCCGCTTCCCAGTGGCCCCCAAAGGGCCTGGGGAGCCGCCAAGCAGGCCACTGACTTTTTCCCACTCACCCGTCCCCTGCTGCCTTCCTTTCCCACTTCCTGGTGCCGCCAAGGGGTTTGGGGAGCTGCCAAGCAGGCCCCTGGCCCCTGCAGCCTTGCTTTCCTGCTCCCCGATGCCCCGCAAAGGGCCTGGGCAGCTGCCAAGCAGGCCAAGACCGCCCCGCTGCCTCTTTCCCACTCACCAGCCCGCCACCTTGCTTTCCCACTTCCTGGTGCCCTGCAAGGGGCCTGGGAAGCCCACCAAGCAGGCTGCCGACCCTGCGCCTCTTTCCCGCTCCCCGATGCCCCTCCAACCCTGCCGCCTGTTTCCCATCACGGGTCCTGA
>PVJC01022704.1:13722-27185 GCA_004026665.1 Murina feae
AAACAAAGGCTAAGGAGCCAGCAAGCAGGTAGTTTCGCTCTCGCTCCTGCTGCACGGACGCTGCCTAAATGTTTACTCAGGTCCGTGAGTGGCGGCCGCCATGTTGGCTGGGCTAATTTGCATACAGCCGTTCTGATTGGCTGTGGGCGTCCCGGAGAAACGGTTAATTTTACTATTCCGCTTTTATTAGTTTAGATGTTCAAGCACTTCCTGCCACTAACTCCCACCTTCCCTTCACAACTAAGAATTTTAGGAAAATCATAAAGTACTACTTCTACATCTCTTTCTCTTATGTTAAGGATACCCAGGATTCTGACCACAGATTTTATGTCATGCAACGTATACCTTATACATTAGGAATCTCAAGCTCAAATGCCTTCAGGCATAAATACTATCAGATAATAGGACCCTAAGAACTGAGCTCAATTGGAAATTACAGGCCCCACACAAACCCATTTAAATTCAATGAAAACACTATTGCCAAACGAAACATATCTGCTGGTGGAGTCCATACCGAAGGGCAAAACATGTCCATAACACACCTTTAAACATTCTACATCTTTTTGTTTTTGCTACTACCAACCCGCCCTACAGAAAAGCCTCCTAACCAGCCTATATGCTTCTATTCTTGCCACCCTACAAATAATCAAATAATTTCCCACTCAGGAATCAAAAGAAACATTAAATATAAATCATGACCAAATTTCTACTGAAAATTTCAGTGGCCACCTTATTTTCTATCCCACTGGGCTCACTCGCCATATATTGGCTTTTCTGTTCCTATAAAACCCAAGCCCATCCCTACCTTGGAGCCTACAATACTCTTCTAGATCCCTGGACAGCTAGGCCTTCTTCCGGACATTCACCTCAATTTGAATGTCACCTTATCATTAAGTCAAGTGTAGCCCTACAGTCTATCACAATCATTTTAATCTCTTCCTGCACTTACCATTATCTATTTATTTTCGTATCTGTCTTCTTCCACTAAAAAGATTGCTCCATAAGAACAGGGACCTTACCTATCTATCACTCTTTCCTAACACCTGTAACCTAGCACATAGTAGGTACTCAAATATTTGTGAAATAAATAAATGATTGACAGGAGATGGTCCATCTTTGACTATAGTTTCTTGAGGACCTATCTATCTTGTTCACCCATACAGTCCCACTACCTGGTACACTGGTGGGAATGAGTTGAAAAAGTAATCTATATTCTTTAGTTATCCCTACTGTTGAAGAAACTGAGGCTAAGAAAGGGAATTAAGAGACTTTTCCAGCCCTGGTTGGTTTGGCTCAGTGGACAGTGTGTCAGCCTGTGGACTGAAGGGTCCCAGGTTCAATTCCAGTCAGGGGCACATGCCTGGATTGCGGGCTCAATCCCCAGGAGGGGGCATGCAGGAGGCATTGATGTTTCTATCCCTCATCATTGATGTTTCTATCCCTCTCTCCCTTCCTCTCTGAAATCAATAAATATAAAAACATTTTTTTTAAAAAAAAATTTTTTAAGAGACTTTTCCAGGCCACACAGCACAAGTGGGAGCAGAGAAGTCACACCCAGGCAAGTCTGGCTCCAGAGTATTCTTTCTTCTGAACTAATACCATCTCCCTCATCTTTAAATCACCTCAGCTCAGACCTCTGTTCTAAAATCTACACTCACATTACCAAAGACTCTTGGATAACTACCTTACCTCAATGCCTCCCAAGTGGTGCAAAGCCAACAAATATAAAACCAAATCCACTACCTCTCCCCCACCCACTCTTCCCGTTATCCTTAGTTTTGACATGTTATCCATATCCTCTTGCTATACAAGTCAGACAGAAACCTGGGACCATCTGATCCTTCTTGCTCTCTCCATTAGTTACCAAATTCTAATGCTTCTAACTCCAAATATATCTCTGGAGCTGAGAACCATTTCTATATTCCCAACACCTGCCGCCCATCATTTTTTTTTTTTAATTTAAATTCTTTATTGTTTAAATGAAGTATTACGTAAGTCTCCTTTTTCCCCCACTGACCTCTCTCCCAGGCTGCCCCCACCCCCCAGCACATACCCTCACCTCCAACCCCCCCACCCCCCCCACCCCCGTCTGTGTCCATTAGTTATGTTCACATGCATGCACACAAGGCCTTTGGTTGATCTCTTACCCCCATCTATCACTTTTTAATCTAAATGTTATTATGTGAGTCTTCCAAATAGCCTCCCAGGTCTAATCTTTTAATTACTAAGTTATTCTTTTACAGATATATAAACCACATTAAAATACATACCAAGCTCTTTAAGGATTATTCCTATAAGGAGCCAAATCTAAGAAAATTTAGATATTAAGCAAAGATCATTGGTGCAACCATCATTATCAAACACAAATCATGAAAAGACACCCTCATGGGCATCGGAAATGCAAACAATAAATAAAGCAGTCCTCAGGCTGCAGACAATCCCTACCAATTAAGATACAGTGTTAAGTACTTGGATGGAGCTTTGCTGTTGGTGAAAGGATAACACAACCCAATGGAGGATTCCTAACCTAACATCTAGTCTCTCATTTCCAGAAAGGATTATACTTGTTTTACACCAGCCGTGGACATACCAGATTCCTAAAGCTTTCCTAGAAGGGAAAATTTCCTAACTTCTCTCTGCATTGCATTCCCATCCCTCCTCCATCACCTAAAGTGAAAACAATTATGTTATCTTTAAACTAAGTAGCCATCTTTGCTATTTCCTTAAAGTGGTAACCTCAAAATTTTGCACTTGCGTTAGTACTTAATTGCTTTTATCACAGTTCTGGATATATAAAATATCGCTTACTGTACTTGTGAATTAGAGGGCTACGTATACAATTAAACACCCTTAAAGGTACATACTATAGGAAAAAGACAGTCCAAGTTCTGCCATATTCATCATTTACTCTTGACATTTAAGATGTATCTTATAATTAGACATTTAGTATATTACTTTTCAAAGCTTACCGCAAACTTTTCCGACAAAACTGAAATCGGAGAAAAGGGTGATCCTGGAACAGTAAGAACTGCAGTCGAATAACCTCAAAATGCTAACAGCAAATGAAAATATTGTCATAAAAACAGCTGTCCTCCAAACGACTTCCTCGAAAAGGATCTCATGTTTTACTGATCAGTCTGAAATTAAGAGAAAGCAAGAGTAGAGTGATATTAAACATTGTGTTATTTCACGTGTTTGGGTTTGTTTTTTTATAAAAACATCAGATACAAGAAATGTAGGAATGGTATCAGAGGTAAGGAGCTCTAGGTGAAGCCCGCCTAGCAGAAACCAAAACAAAAGTGAATAATGGGTGACCTGGCAGACCCTTCTGCATTTAGTTAACACTGTGATTTCCTGGGTTTCAGGCAAGTCGGAGAAACCGACCCGCCGCCCATCACATTCACACACACAGACACACACACACACACACGCACGCACTGTGCAGAGCGGGTGTGCAGAGCGGGTTTGTGCTCAAGAGCTGCCAGGCACCATGTGGGAGGAAGACCCAAGATTGTGATCCCCAAAGACCAAAGCCCGTGTCTTCCAAAGCCGCTCTCTCGCGGTTGGCCAAGAGCCTCAGACACAGAGGCGTCCAACTGAACTCCCCGAGCGGAACTCTCAGCGGCGGCCCGGCGGTGCGATGGTGCAAGGCGCCCAGCGCCCCGACCCGGCTCGAGCCCGCAACCCCGCCCCGCGGCCTGCGCCCCCTTCCCCACCCCTGTCCAACCGTCACTGCCCGCCGCCCCGGCAGCCGAAACGCCAGCCCACAGTGGATTTGCCTGCGTCCCGCCGAACCGCACGTCAGGACTCGGGAGGACCCTCCTCGCGGAGCCCGCGAACGCAGCTCCGGGAGGCGAAATCGCCGCGGAAGGCGCCGAGGAGGCGGGGGTCCCGGGGGCGCTACCAAAGCGCGTGCGCGCACCGAGGCCGCCCCCGCCGGCCGCACCGCGCGCCCCTCGGGTTTACGTCCGTCCGCCGCACGAGCGGAAGCCGCAGGACACAGCGCTGCTTAGGATTGGGCGGCGCGAAGGGCAGGGCGGGCCCGAGCCCGGGGATTGGGCGGGACGGCGCGCCCTGGATTTGAAGCGGGGAAGCCCGCTCCTAGCTCCGGAGGAGGAGCTCAGCGCTGCGCGGGCCGCGGAAGGGCTTCTCGCTGTACCTCAGCCGAGCGCCGCATGGAAAGTCTTGCCCGACTTGGGATTAATGCGTACTTCGTTGGGTTTGGAACTCCAAGGCGCCGTCAGCCACCTTATACGCAGAAATATTTTTTTTAATTCTTTGTTGTTTAAAGTATTACATATCTCCCCCCCCCCCCATTGACCTCTCCCCGCCGCCCCCACCCCTGTCTGTGTCCCTTGGTTATGCTCATATGCATGCATGCAAGTCCTTTGGTTGATCTCTCACCCCCTCCTTCCACCCTCCCCTGCCTTCTCTCAGGTTTGAAGGTCTATCCGATGCTTCTATGTCTCTGGATCTACTTTTGTTCATCAGTTTATTATCCTATGCTAGAGGCCCAGCACACAAAATTCCTGCTTGGGTAAGATCCCTAGGCCTGGCTTGCAATCAGGGCCCTCTTCCCTGGCTGCCTGCAGCCACCTGGCACCCACCACCACCCACACCCAGGTCCCTGTTCGCCATGGGGGTATCAGAGCCTGCAGGCCAAGAAAAGGGACCAGAGGTTGTCAGTGCTCCTCTTAGTGACTGGTTGAGTGAGTGTTATGCCAGTTAGTGTCAATTTGCATATTAGCCTTTCATTGTATAGGATAATTGATGCAAATGGACCAAACAGCAGAACTGATTGCTATGATGTGCACTGACCACCAGGGGGCAGACAACGCAGGAGCTGCCCCATGGTGGTCAGTGCAGTCCCACAGGGGGAAGGCCACTCTGCTAGAAGCTGGGCTCATGGCAAGTGCAGCAGCAGTGGCGGGAGCCTCTCCTGCCTCTGAGGCAGGCAGGTGGTAAGGTCCTGGACTGCGAGAGGGTGCAGGCAAGGCTGAGGGACCCACTCCCCCGCCCAGTGCATGAGATTGGGCCTCTAGTATTCCAGAAATGAGTGAGATCATGTGATATTTATCTTTCTCTGACTGGCTTATTTCACTTAGCGTAATGCTCTCCAGGTCCATCCATGCTGTTGAGTTCTTCCTTTTTTACAGCAGTATAGTATTCCATTGTGTAGATGTACCATAGTTTTTTAATCCATTCATCTGCTCATGGGCACTTAGGCTGTTTGCAAATCTTAGCTATGGTAAATTGTGCTGCTGTGAACATAGGGGTGCATATGTCCTTTCTGCTTGGATCTTTTCTATGGATCACCACGTGTTAGGTGCTGGAATATCATGGTTTGCCTTACATTATCCACTATTAACAAGTTCCAATTAGGAAATCATTCCTTGGGATCCAAGCTTCAAGATAGTTCATGACATCTAATGGCCTCTTTGTGATGCAGAAAGGTTGGTCTGGTGTGGTAAGGAGTGAGGTGATGAGTCATAATCCATCCCTAATTAGCTCCTACCTTTTCCTAACCTCAAGCCATAAATCCCAAAATCAACATAAGGCCTTTACTGAAACCATACAGGTAATTCAATTTCACACCTTTCACTTTCCTTTATCTCAAATTTTTTCCCATTCAGTCTCCGGGGGAGTCTCTCTTTTCCAAAGTTAACTCCTTAACTTCATTTAATAGTTATTACATGTTGAAGATGTACAGTGCATCTGGGAGGGGAGAAAAGGAAAAACACATAGTTGAATTTAAGAGTCCTACGTCTAATTTTAGCCTGGTGGGGAAAACATGTTCACTTGATCACTTTCTATCTCCTCCAAAATGTTGCTCAATTATCATTCCTGGGTCCCTCTCCACCAGTTACTCCTGCCCTTAGAAGTGCTGCTGCATCCTTCCATCGAAAAAACAAACCACCCTTCCTTGTTCTGTCTCTCCACCCTTAATTGCCTCCGTTTTCACACTGTACCGCCATTGTTCGTGTTCTCAGTTTGATCCTTGGGCACTGTTTTCAATACTTGCTTTAATCTATCAGGTCTGGCTTCCTGACAAACTCAGTCATGTTTCCACAGCTCACATCTCTTCTTGAAACCTTCCATACTTGTAATTACCCCATATTCTAACTATTAACAAAGATAGTAAATGGAGAAAATCTCAAGATCTCCTGAATCCTGAAGAATAAACCAGATACTTAACTCTAGAACTGAAAGGAGGCTATTTGATACAATGAGCAACTTTTGTTTCAACAGGGTATTTTAACTCCTCCATTTACACTATGCATTGGAGATGAACTGCTGGAAAGTGTCTCTATATTCCAGACTGTCATTCACCCTGTTTCCCTTGTACCCAACTCAGTGTCCTTTCTCCATAAAAATCAAGTGACTATGAATGAAAAGGAGCCACATAGTAAACCTCACAAGATCAGGGGAGGACTGCCTGGCAGCTTTACAGACCTAAGGATGATCTGAAATTAAAACTTTTTTTAAAAATATATTTTATTGATTTTTTACAGAGAGGAAGGGAGAGGGATAGAGAGTTAGAAAAACATCGATGAGAGAGAAACATCGACCAGCTGCCTCCTGCACACTCCCTACTGGGGATGTGTCCGCAACCAAGGCACATGCTCCTAACCGGAATCAAACCTGGGACCCTTGAGTCCGCAGGCCGATGCTCTACCCACTGAGCCAAACTGGTTAGGGCTGAAATTAAAACTTTTTTAACTAAAAGCAGTTTATGATGGGTAGTCCTGCCCACTGTTCAGCCCCACCCCCGGCCGCCACCTTCTTGGGGGACAGATGCTTAATGCAGGAACTCCTGCATTGAGTGTCTGCCCCCTGCTGGTCAGTGCACATCATAGCAACCGGTTGTTCTGCCATTCTGTTGATTTGCATATTAGGGTTTTATAAGATTGTTTTCAAATTTGAAAAGTATCATTTTAGAAAATCTAACTTCTGAAACTTACATAATTTTATTAACCAATTTCACCCCAATAAATTCAATAAAAATATTAAAAAAGAGAAAGAAAATAATCTAATGTGTAATTAGACTGAAAGTCAGTATGTGTCAGTTCTACATGTTAGTCTACATACTTACTTTCTACCTTTTAAATAAATGTCATACCCATCCTCTAATTTTTTATTATTTGGATGTTTTTTAGCAACAAGCTTTACCAACTATCAAAAAGAATACATTTTATTTTTATAAGGCAACAGGTTTATATATTTAAAATATATTTTATTAAATAATCTACTTGGAGAATAATTACAATAGCTTTAAACAGCAATTATAGGTAATAAAAACAAGTTCCTTTGTTTAATAAAAAGACCAAACAGTCCATATTATGTTTTGCTGCTTTATACACAGGAATGATTTATTTTACAAACTAGTCAGTTTCAATATTAACCTATAAAATTAAAAACATTTCTTAATATGTATCAAAGGCAGAGTGAACTTTATAATGATATGCTTTCACATTAACCAATATGACAAACCATAAGAAACTTAACACCATGGTAGGAATTCAAAGTAAAATTTAAAGAACAGGTAGGTACTTTCAAGTCAGTTAGTGGGTGTAATTCTCACAACTGAATGTTACTTGTACATAGCTCATTTCATCAAAGGTTATCAACCAATGAAGAAATATTCCTTTGATGTAGAAGCACAAACACATTTAGGTTCCAAACAATATGTTCTGGTTGTAACACATGCAACCCTATACTAGAAAAATCTTCTGAAAGAAAAATGAAGAAAAACAAAAAGCAGCTAGAATGAAAGCATCTACAAGCACTAAAATAAAGCCTTCAAATGTTAAGCCAACGTTTTAAACCCCTTCATTCTCAGTTAAGGGATTAAGAGGCCGAGACAGGGATTGTCTGCAAGGGTGAGGATACTGGAGGTTGGCAGTGTCAGCATCACAACAGTGCTCGACCAGAAGAGGAAGAAGACAGGAAGGAGGAGGAGGAGGTGGAGGAGAAGGAACCTGGGCATAACTGGACCATCTCGATCCAGCCTGTGGGGAATCCAGAAGGGGAAAGAAATACCTGAAACAATGAAGACGGGAAGAAGACACCAAACCAAAACAACAGAAAAAGAAAGAAAAAGAGAAAAGTAGTAAATACAAAGAGAACCAAAGAGGAAAAAACAAATGCTGGGGGGGGAAACAGCTTTAATATATTCATGTCAAACTAACAGAACATAATATTATGCAAAAATCAAGACCCTTGGTCAAATCACGCTTGCCTAAGCAAGTATAGAAACTTGAAAGAAAAACTACAATCTGTTAAACTTAAAATGTTCAAAAAATTACCAGCATGAATGTTACAAAAAAGACAATTATATAATTTAAAACATTTTCTAACCCTAGAAACATTTAATGTTATCCTGTAAATTTACAAATCTAATAAGCTTCTAATTTATTTTAAGTAACACTTCATTTGTAATAGCAGCTGGCGTACATTTCACATTTTTTAATGCAAACATGATATTGAAAACCAATTCAAATATACCTTCACAAAGTATAGCCAGTTATTCAACACAATCTCTGAATACTCTTAGTTGGTTTTCTGCAAATCCTTACAATAGTACACAATTTTTTAAACTAAAACGGCTCAAAGAATATATCCCATTGCTGTTATTCTGACATTTTATTATAACTTACCCATAATAATTACGCATTTTAGCTAACAAAAATTTATGGCTTTGTCTTCAAAGTCACAGTTCTACAAGATATTAACTACATGAAGCAGCCAACTAAATTAAGAAAATTCTGGGACAAGGAATGTGCAAGTCAATGTGCATGCACAATGTAGTAAAATTTCAACTGCTTCTCTTATAGTATGTTTCCAAATTTTGACTTGAAGGAAATTTAAACCATAGAATCACACCATAAATATATACAAGCACATAAAAGAAACATTTATCTCTTTAGTGAATATGAATCAAATACTTACAAAGGTATTTTCATTTTACTTCCAAATTATAAATGATGCAATACCAAATATTTAATTTGGCTACAAACTGTACAGTTTACTTTAATTTTACTACTACTTTTCTCCACCTTTATATTTTTAAAATATTACCAAGAAATGACAAAGTTGTACTGATTATCATGTTTAAACCAATTCTACAAAAGGTAAACAGATTAGCACTCAAAACAATCTTTATGAAAAATATTCAATCTTTAAATTAAAATTATAAAAATTCATCATTTTAGCCTACTGTTTTAGAAAAACAAAAGAAATAAGCCTTCATTCTCCAAATGGAATAAAGTTATATCTTCCCTCCTCCCAACTACTTATAAGGGTGGTAATAAATCCTCATTTTAAAAACCTATGTTAATTTCAGGAACATTTCCAAAAATTGTTTTGGTGACAATGTCTCAACAAAAAGCCTCTCCATTTATATTCAAAAGTTTCAAATAGCGTCCATAAGCTGACTAATAGAAAAAAAAAAAGATATATACTGTATTTTTAGAAGCTTTTTGGACTGCAGTTTAGTAGTAAGCAGGCTGCTGGTGTATCTTGGAAGAGGTGAAATGGCGCTGGGGAAGGGGAAAAGGAGCTCGCTTTCCATTCCTGTGCATGCAACAAGCAGCAAAACAGCAAAGTTACTCCAGTTAGCTGGTACTCAGCTGTGCTTTCTGTTAAAGGACATAATACAGTTGGAGAAGGGAAAATGCATCACAGATGTAACACACATGGGTATATTAGCACAATAAGAACCAATTTCAAAATTTCAAAGCTCTTTACAAAAGAAAATATGCAATACAAGCAACTACCAAAAACTAGATTTTGTGGTTTTTTTTTCTTTTAATTTACACTAGTATCCTTTGCTTCTTGGAATCATCTTTATAATCTGATATCTTCTGTGGTAACCTGAAATTGTTTCCATGCAAATACTTAAACCTCAAAATCAAATAACATTATATTTGTTATATTCTTTATAAAAATATAACAATACAAAATAGTTGAGAAATTTTTAAATACAATTCTCTTCTTTTATTCAAGATGACAACAGGATAACTGCAGGAGAGTTTGTTAAGGCTGTGCCTTGAAGTTTCCTGAATATTCCAAATTATTCACAAAGGTATATTAAAATAATTTTACCATACAAATTCACATATTTAAAATTTGAATACAAAAACAACAGTATGACTCTTTAGATCACATCAAATATTCTTTATTAAGATCAGTAAGAATTTAAAATGTTAAAAATTCTAAAAATATCAAGCACTCAGAATTACCATTTCTTATAATCTCCATTAAATTTTAAACAAAAAAAAATTAACTTACTCTCTTCTACAAAAGCCTTAATTTTATTTAGGATTTCAGTCTGACCCGATTCAAAGGCTACCCTGCCAGCAGTACTACCACACTAATAATCTATGGCTAAAATCCTCAGTATTCTCTCATATTTCTTCTTTACCTAAATTTCATAATATAATTTCGTTTGTATGGCTTCACAACCTACCTATAAATATTATGACTAAGTAATATTATGACTAGGCAAATTTCTTACTTCAGTCTTAAAATCCATGAAATAACACACCTTTAGTATGGCTACCAGAATGATTTAAAAATAAAATAATATCTAGTTTTCCCATAAAACAGCCTACCTGCCAGCAGAAGATCCATTTAATGAATTTTGAAGATTTGGGATACTTGAACCTAGGGAAGGATTTGGGTTTCCCTGCTGAGTACTCCCATTGACAGGGCTCCCATTACCTTTCAAAATGCCAGTACACTTCCAATTGTCCATATAATTAGCTGAAAAGAAAATGGTCAAATGCATTAATAAGACTAATACCTATGCTCAAGGGCACAAATCTATGTTCCTGTCCTTAAACTATAATTAAAGAAACAAGTGTTCTGCAGGCTACATGTCAGTCAGAATAAATGTTAAAAACATTTTAAAATACAAAACACTTATCTTAATTTTGACAATTATTTTTTAAAGTCTTAAAAGAATTACTAATTTAACAAATAAATATTTCACCTCCCATTTCCCTTCCTCGAAGATAATTCTCTAAGTGCCACATTATTGCATTAAGTTAATATCAAGATAAATTATCTTCATTATAACAAGTTTCAATTACATGTATATGTAGGGTAATGCAGTTGTCAAATTGTTATGCAAGTGTAAGTCAAGTGGATACCTAATATCCTCAAAGATTAGGATGTAGGAAACAAAACCTTTGGCTCTGAGTGGCTTATCCAAAATGGCTTAATTCTGTGAATGCAAAATTGGTCACTGGAGATACTGAGCCCAAGGAAACCCAAGTTAGGGAGCCGGCTGAGGCGGACCTGGGTGGTCTCACTAAAGCCCAGAGCAGAAAAGGGCATCAAAGCCTGTGAAATCAAATTACACTTTAGAAAGGGAAGTCTGGACTGCTTCTATCACAGCCTAAAACTGACTTAGCCAAACTACATTTTGGGAAACAATCACTGTTCAGGGTAAATGAACTAACTTACAATTTTGGATCCAAGGTATGGGAAATCACTGCCTAGAGTGGTGCACAAATCAAAGACACCTCTGCCAGTGGATAAATAACAGTGCAAAAGTGCACACCACACTACAGCAATCACAGTGTCGACTCATCAGACCACAGTCTCACTCAGCTTGGCATTTGTAAGAAACTTAAGAATCAGTGGATCCCAAGTTCTTGAACTTTTGGGAGCTGCAGGGCGGAAGTGAGGAATATACTGGATTTTCTCCTATTAATAGCTGGTTGACTAAAGCAATTATTTAATAAAATAAGAGATGACTCTAATCCTATCCTGAGTTTGCACAGGATATATATAACAAACAAATATAACAAACAATATTTTAGAAATACTGCATATTTCTGTGATAGTTACTTTCAGTTTTAAAAGTTGCTTTGTTGCCTAACTGGTTTGGCTCAATGGATAGAGCCACAGACTGCGGACTGAAGCGTCCCAGGTTTGATTCCAGTCAAGGGCACATGCCTGGGCTGTGGGCTCAGTCCCAAGTTTGGGGTGTGCAGGAGGCAGCCAATCAATGATTCTCTCTTCTCTCTCTCCCTTCCTCTTGAAATCAATAAAAATATATTTTAAATAATAATAATAATAAAAAATAAAAGTTGCTTTGTTGTCCGGCCCGTGTTGCTCAGTGCTTAAGCATTAATCTATGAACCAGGAAATCATGGTTCGATTCCCGATTAGGGCATATGCCCATGTGGTGGGCTAGATCCCCATAGGGGGCATGCAGGAGGCAGTCAATCAATGATTCTCTTTCATCATTGATGTTGCTAACTCTCTCTCTTCCTTCCTCTCTGAAATCAATAAAATACCTATATATATAAAAACCTAAGCAACCGTTCGCCTGATCAACCGTTTGACCGGTTACTATGAAGTGCACTGACCAACAGGGGTAGACACTCAACGCAGGAGCTGCCCCATGGTGGTCAGTGCACAGTGGGAATGCTGCTCAGCTGACTACGGGCCCCAGACGAGGGTTCACAGCTGGCTGCCGCTGCAGCCCAGAGATCACAGCAGAGCGGCAACAAGCCTACCAGGCAGCAGGGCCAGGATGAGCAGGAGCAGCAGGCAGACAAGAGTGGCAGGAGGCACTGCACTGCTGATTTTGGCCGATCTCCGAAGGTCACGCTGAAGGACCCCACTGGTGCACGACTCCATGCACCCGGCCTCATACATATACATATACACATACATATACACATATATACATATATACACATATAGTTGCTTTTTCCACGCAGAAACTTAAAAACCATTGAATTTAACTGCTATGAACTAGGTAAACTGATAAAAGTTCAAAATAAATATAAGACATAATTTAAAAGTAGCTATCGAAAGATAATTTTTTTTGAAAATACTTAGTTTACATTTCTAAGTGAAAATTCTAAAGCAGCAACGTAAGGCAATAATTATTCATCAAAATCTTACCTTTCCATAATCTTACACAGCCATCATCGCCCGAAGATGCTAGCACTGTACCTGTTATATTCCAACTCACTCGCCAAACCTGAGAATTATGATTATCAAACTGAGCCACTATATGGATTTCAAATTTTGTTGGTCCACCAGAGGAAGTAAGTTCTTTCCTGTTAACAAAAAAATTTTTCTGAGGAATTCTGCAAACAGGTTTACATACACACATACACACACACAAAACACACCTATCTAAACAAAAATATATATAAACTAGGGGCCCGGTGCACAAAAATTTGTGCACTCGAGGTGGAGGGAGTCCCTCAGCCCGGCCTGTGCCCTCTCACAGTCTGGAACCCCTCAGTGGATGTTCTATGATGGCCCCAGTCTGTCAGGCGCCTTCTGTGTGTGTGTGTGTGTGTGTGTGTGTGTGTGTGTGGCCACTGGGGACCTGCCCCCAGCCGCATCTGAGGCTCGGAGCAGTCCTCCTGTGTGTGTCTACCTGCTGGGGGCCTGCCCCCAGGAACACCATCAAGGCTTGGAGCAGGCACCCC
>PVJC01022705.1:5404-27180 GCA_004026665.1 Murina feae
GCACAGGCCCAGCATCACACACCCAGACCAGTGCAGCCACACGCACAGGCCCAGCATCACAGAGACCAGTGCAGCCACACGCACAGGCCCAGCATCACAGAGACCAGGTTGGGTTGGGGCAGGAACACAGCAGCGCCCCCCTCACAGGCACAGCGGGGGACAGAGCATGCTCCTGACCAGCTGCAGGCGCGATGATGAGCCTCAGCGAAGAGGCTGGACCAGGACACGGGGACCACATGCTGAGCTCCAGGCCTAGGGCCTCCTCTCCTGGGTGAACAGCACAGCACTGCTCGGCCCAGGTGAGAGCAGAGCTTTTTTGGGAAGAACAGGAGTGGATGAGAACTGGACCCACCTTCCCTCCCCATGGTCCACAGTGAGGCGAGAGCAGCACCCTGAACTCCCACCTCACACACTGCAGACCCCAGAATCCCTGGGGCTCACTCTCCCCATCTGGAGCCCTGCGCTGACCCAGCCCATCAGTGCCACCCGTCTCTTGCATCTGCCCACTCCTCCAACCCCAGCCCCTGTGCTTGGGGAGACCACTGGTCCCGGAGCCACCCCTCAGGCCTGTGGGCAACCCTGGGGAGGGGACATCTTTCCAACCTCACACCAGAGCCAGCATGTTCACCTCTGCCCCCACACCCCTTCCTTCTGGGATACATTACACACGAACCATGGCCTGAGGGCCCGAGGGCCCCTTCATTCAAACAATCACTGTGAGTGACAGTCCCTCGGGTACCACTGCATCATGGGGGTAAGACAGTCCTCAGTGCCATCAGGAAGATGGACAAGTAAATGCGTACAGAACATCAGAGGACAGTGTCGGAACCGGCTGGCGCAGGGCTGAGTGCTACGAGGCAGCAGGGTGGGCGAGGAAGCTGCCCGAGCAAGGAGCAAGCCGTGCAGTGTCCACAGGAGATTCCAGCAGCCTGAGGCCATGTGTGGCTGTGGGCAGCAGCCGGCCGGGGTGCTCTCTAGCTGGGCGTCCAAGCTGAGAACCAAGGAGAAGGAATTAACAGGAAGAGCCAGCCACGCCCACGCTTGCAGGGGGGGAGGGGCAAGCTGACCATGCCAAGGCCCCAGCGGAAGCGGGGAGCCAGAGGTCAGCTGGGAGGTCAGGAGAGGGCGAAGTAAGACGTGCAGTAACAGCCTCGCCTTGAACCCCAACGGGCAATGGACGCCCTGAGGAGTGGCCTCACAGGGCTGCACGTGCCTTTTGGAAAGAGCTCGCAGGGGAGAGGAACCTGGAGTCGGAAACACTCTCCTACACGAGCAGCAGGAACGTGTGGAAAACCCGTCAGCACTTGAGAGGCACATAAACATACCATTTAACCAACTTCCCACGACAGCCTGGTCAGCACCGCACAGGAATCCCAGCTCCTTCCGCAGGACAGACACGCCCCGCACCCCTAGCGCCCAGCCCGCCAGCACTGCAATGCCCGCCCTTGTGTTTTGTCGAAACCATGACACATCACAGACATTAAGATGCTCTGAAAGCTCATCACTGGCCGTTTGCTTTTTGGAAAGCAGAGTCCAGAACGACACTGCTCTGAGGTGTGTCTCAATGGTTTAAAAGCAGCAAACCCAACTCACCAGGTCCGTCAGCTGCAACGCACAGACGACAGCAAGGTGTGATGCGTCCCTGGGTAGCGGGCGTGAGCCTCCCCCCCACCCCTTCCCGCAAGAGCGCTCCCTGTAAAGAACCGTCCGGAACAGGAAGTTCGCTTTAAGTGGTGCAGACGGTTTGGGAAGCACGAGCCAAGTGCTCAACCCCGTGCGCTTGTACCTGGCAGACTTCCCGCTTCTACCTGCCAGGGGCCCTAGCGGAGCAGAGGACACAGCGCTGCTGGCCCCAGCTCAGGCAGGTACAGCTCTGTCTACCGTCGCACTCACATGTCCCATAATTAATTTTTACTTCACGTTCAAGTTGGTTCGCTGAGAAAAGGAGAAGGAAGAGCAGGCGAACACGGCCCCGGCTTCCCGATGAAAGGAGGGAGGCCTTCCACCAGCCCCTTCCCGTCCGTGCCCCGCTTCCTCCAACAGGACTGACGAAAAGGAGAGGCAAGCAGGCCCGGCGCTGGCATGGAAACAGGCTGTTTACCCCTAAGCTCCGAGCCCACTGATGAGTGAGTACCTGCCGTGAGGGCACAGCGGGGGCTCTGCATGTGCCTCCTGCCGAGAGCTCAGCCCAGGGGGAAAGAAGTCACGGACGGCCACTAAAAGGCTGGGTGTCTGGCCCTTGCCGGTTTGGCTCAATGGCTAGAGCACCAGCCTGTGGATTGAAAGGTCCTGGGTTCGATTCCAGTCAGGGCACATGCCCGGGTTGCGGGCTCGAGGCAGCCGATCATTGATTCTCATCCTTGATGTGTCTATCTCTCCCTCCCTCTCTGAAATCAATAAAGATATACTAATAAAAGGAGGCCTGGGCATCTGTCCTCAGAATGGGAGGACAAGCTGCAGACCACAGCCAACACAGTCTATACCGAAGCCTGGAGTCCAGCAAGAGAAGAGTGAGGCTCAGACGACGAAGACGCTCATTCAAAACTGCATGCATTTGCCCTGGCTGGTGTTGCTCAGTGGAAAGAGCACCAGCCCACGGTCCCGGATTCGATTCCAATCAAGTGCGCGTACCTCGACTACGGACTCGGTTCCTGGTCCTGGTCGGGGTGCACGCGGGAGGCGACCAATCCCCGTATCTACCTCCACAGGTGTTCCTCTGTGTCTCCCCCCTCCCGTCCTCTCTCTAGAAGCCAATGGGTGAGGACTGACAGGCCGCCCACCCCACGCCGCCCGCATGCCAAACACGAGCCTGAAGCCCGCATCTGCAGCTCCTGCATCGAGGCGGCTCCCGGGCCAATTCCTCGTGCGGGCAAGGAATCCTGGTGTCACCCGGCAGCCTCTCTCCTCGCCGGCCCGGGAACCCGAGGTCTCCGGGCGCACACACCCCTTTAGTGTTGCCTGTGTTCCCCCCAGAAAGCGAAGCCCACGCACCTGCACACGTTTCACGCAGGAGCATCAGCCCACGGAGGAAGCCGCGCACCGGGTCTAGCTCACCCCCTGCGACGGGGGTAACCCTTCGGGGGCTGCGCTCCTGCTGAGAGGGGCGCAGGTCGGAGGCGGGAAGCTGGCCCCACTTGCAGCTGGGCTGTAGGCCCTCGGTCCCAGGAACGCTGACACCCCCTCCTCCCCCCGTGTCTGCTCGTCTGCGTGAGGAAAGGGCCCGCGACCAACAGGCAGCCTGCGCCCCGCCCGGCTCTGCCCGCCCGCTCTGTGCGGCTCCCGGACGGACAGACGTCAGGCGGGGCCGGCCTCCAGCGCACGCGGTGCTGCTGGCGACCTTCCTTACCGGATGCGTTCCCACGGGACCCGGACCAGGACGGGACCGACCGGGACCCGGCCGCCTCGAAGGAGCGGCAGGAGGGGAGGGGAGTCCCGCACACACTCGCGGCCATGCGGCGGGAGCCCTACCGTTCGCGGCCCCAAACCGAGGGCGGCGGGCGTCTGCGAAAATGGAAGGAAAGGAAGTGACTCAAAAGCATCGTGCTCACGGCTGAGTCCGCTCCGGCCGGCGGGGGCGGCGGGAAGGCCCCGGTCCGAGCGCGCAGCCCTGAGCCCAGGGGAGAAAGCGCTCCGGGTCGGGCGGGTCTGTAACGCGGTTAGTGACCGGGGCGGGCGGGGCGGCGGGGGCGCCTAACGCACTGGGAAGCCCAGGCCCTCGCGGCGGCGCGCGCTGTCAGCGCGGGGCTTCCCCAACCGGCTCCGGGGCGCCCCACGCGCCGGTCCCGCGGGGTCCGGTGCACCCCCGGCGCCAACGACCCGCTCGGGACGCCGAGTGTCCGCGGAAACGGCAACTGTCCGCGCCCCGGGCCGCCTCCCGCCCTCCCGCCGGCGGCCCCGCGTTTTAAATGCGCGCGTTACACCGGCCTCCCCAGGCCTCGGGACACCTCGTCCGCCCGAGCACCGGGGGAACCGGCGGCGCCCCCAGCCCAGCGGGTCCCCCTCGCCGCCGGCCCCCGCCGCCACCTGCCGGGCCCGGTCCGGTAACGGCGCCCGCGCGGACCAACAGCCCCGGGACCAGCCGCAGACAAAAAAGCGCCGCCCGCCGCCCCTCCCACTGCCCGGCCCGGCCCGCGCCGCACAAAGACCGGCCGGCCGGCCGCCCGCCCGGCGCCGCCGCGAACAAAGGCCGCCCGGCCCGCAGGCGGCACAGGTGCAGCCGCCCGGAGGCCCAACATGGCCGCGCCCGCCGCCCCGTTACCGCCGCCCGCCTGCCCGCGCCCCCGGCCCCGGCCCGCCCCCGCCCGCGGCCGCCCCAGTGACCTGCGGTGCGTCGCATCCTCCGGCGGCGAAGGCTCTCGGCGCGGCGCTCGGGGAGGGGCCGGGCCGGGGCGGCGGCGGGCGGCGGGCGGGGGGCGGCGGTAACGGGGCGGCGGGCGCGGCCGGCCAGGCCCAGGCTTTCCGCGCGCGGCGCCGACCCCGCCCCCGCGCCTCCCGCCCGCCCGCCCTCCCGCCGCCGCCTCCGGGCCGCCGCCGCCGCAGAAGCCGCGGGAAAGTGCGCGCCGCTGATTGGCTGCCGCGCTCGCGGGCCGCGGCCGGGGCCGTTCAAATCCGCGCCGGGCGGGCGGGGCAGGGCGGGGCGGCGGCCGCGGACAGGGCCCAGGGGCCGGGGCCGCGGGACCCCGCGAGCCGCCTCAGATCGGCGCCGAGGGCGCCCCGCTCCCGCTTCTCGGCCGGGCGGCGGCGGGACGGAGAGCTCGGCGCCCGAGGCTGCGGCGGAGCGAGCGCGCGCACTGACGTCACGGCCGCGCGTCCAATCGCCTCCCGCGCCGCTCGCCCCGCCCGCTCCGCGCCCTGCGCCCTGCGCTCGCCTCGCCACGCGCGGGAAGAGGGCGCGGGGCCCCGGGCGGCCGAGGAGGCACAGCCCAGCGCCTGCCACGGCCCCCGGACCTGCAGTGTAGGCTCGGGGCCCGGCCGGCCCGCGGGGGCGCGTCCTCCGGCAGAGTGTCCGCAGGGCGCGGAGCCGCGGCGGTGGGGGCCGCGCTCGGAGGCCGGGACCTCCAGCCCCTGCAGCTGCTGGGGAAGGTGCCCCGCCGAGGGCCACATTCTGGGCAGCGCCCAGCTCGGGAAGGGCGCCCTACCTGTGGGAGGACGGTAGCCCTAACTCCGGTGGACACGGAGGTCCGCCCAGGCCTGCTTTCTAGGGTCTCCCCACCCCGCCTCCAGCTGCCGGCTCTCCAGGGTCGGCCTCCGGGGTAGAGCGCCATCCCTCCCCGCCCCCGCCCCCACCGCCGCCACATCCGCTGACGCTAGGGCCGGGGTCCACAGGGCTGGTCAACGCTTCCCGTGCAGGACGCCAGCGGGCAGCACTCGCTGAAGGGGGCGGGCACTCAGGCCACCCCCTCGCCCAGCTGCCAGCTGCAGCTGCAGGCAGGGACGATCCCGGGCCAGGACAGGGCCCTCTGCAGGCTCCCAGCTGGCTGGGATGATGGCCTGGGCACCTTCCGTCTGGAAACTCTGTGGTGAGGCCCTTGCAGGGTGCTGGGGTCCTGAGCCGCCAGAAGGGACACCCTCGCCACTGGGCGCCCTGGAAGGCGGCTAGCTGGGTGCGGCCCCTCCGCATTTGCATCTTGGCAGGTCCCTCCAGCTGTGGGAGGCAGGGTGCTCTCTAGCACAAGAAACTGCGGCCACCTGAGAGTACCTTTGAAGTCCTAACGCATCTCATTTTATTTCAGAGATCAGGAATGGAAGCTCCTTTGGGGGGGGGGGGAATCTTAGAATAGTGCAATCAACATGTAACTTTTAAAAATATTTTTATTGATTTCAGAGAGGAAGGGAAAGAGAGAGAGTCAATGACGAGAATCCTTGATTGGCTGCCTCCTGCAGGCCCCACACAGAATCAAGCCCCCAACCCAGACATGTGCCCTTGCCCAGGAATCAAACCATAACCTCCAGGTTCATAGGTCGACACTCAACCACTGAGCCATGCTGGCCGGGCTTAACACATAAATTTATTCGAAACATGCAAGTGTGTGTGTGTGTGTGTGTATTTTCTTGAAGGTTATTTGGAGTGGGCATCCCTGGACACAGCTGGCTGTGTCTTGGAGGTTCTGAGGTCTTTTCAGCAAGTGTGGCAGGAGGGTCAGCCCCCAGCCCTACAACACCCCAGGGGCCCTGCTGGAGGGACTTGGGGAACCCCAAAGGTAGATTCCTGGACAAGGAGGTCCCATGCAGGTGCACGTCCCCCAGATGCGCTCAGCTGTGAGGCTCCTGAGAGCCAGGGTGGGCGAAGAGGACAGTGGTTCTTGGAGAACAGGCCTCAGGCAGGTGGGTGAAGGGCAGGAAAGGTGGAGCCTGGAGTCCGGCCAGCCCACAGGTGCACAGGGCACTCAAGGGCAGCAGCGGCTGGGCCTGAACCTGGTTTTGGCCTCTTTGAGACTCATCACTTCCCTAAACGGAAACCCCGATGGGGGCAACTGCAGCCATCGGAGGGACTAAGAATCCAGTCTCGACATGAAGTAGCAAGCCCAGACAGTCAGGAGGCCTTTCAGGGGGCAAGGGCTGCCCTGCTCTGGCCTTCCAGGTTCAGGGGTCCTCGATCTTGGCTCCCTCCTGCTGCCCCCACCCCCCCCCCTGCAACCAGCCTCTCATGCTGAGGCTGAGCTGAGCAAGGCATTTAGGACCAGGGGACCCCAGACCTGCCCGCCGGCTCTGGAGCCAGCCCCGCAGCCTCACGTGCCCGGCTGCCCACTGTCCACTGACTGCCCACGTAGGGCCCACAGCTCTCGGAGGCACACCCACTCTCCCTTGGAGTTTCCCGCTTCCTCTTCGAGGCCCTGCTGGAGCCGGTTCTGTCTCCCTGCTCGTTTCTGCGGCAGGTTCTGCAGTTCAGGGCCCAGACCCCCAGTAAGAACTGCCAAAGGCAAGGGTCAGGCCCCTTCACTGAAGGAGCCCCCCCAAGCTCCAGCTTGGCCTCCCCATCCCCCGCCTGGGCCAGGGTCCCCCAGGGGCCAGGCTCATTGCTGTTTCCATGGGGATGCGTGCACTCTGACCTCAGCCTTTCTCCATCCCTGGCCAAATAAAGAGGGCTTCCAAGTGGAAACCAGCAGTCTCCAGCCGCCCCTCCTCCCGTGCCCCCTGTGGCCCCTGCCTCCAATGAGAGGAGGGAAATGGGGCCCCTCCCTTCAGCCCAGGACAAGCCCAGGCCCAGTAGTAGAGGGGGGGGCGTCTCCCAGCCCCAGCCCTACCTGGCAGTCCCTTCCCAGTCCTGACCACTCTCCAGGCTTGAAGTGGCCTTTCCCAGCGCCACCTCAGCTCCCACCCAGACCAAGGACCACGTCAGTCCCCTGGGGTAGCCCCAGGAGCCAGCAAACAGCATTGCAAGGCCCTCAGGCCACATGGGCTGCCCCTCTTGTATCCAGGGAGATGGACGTGCAGACTGGAACATGCTAGCCCCTCCCCAAGGACTAGCTGAGAGGCCTGAGCAGGAGGGAGGGCTCCCACCCTCTCTGACCACCGAGCCTTTCTCGCCTGCCTTGGGCTTGGCCCTTAGGTGCCTGTCATCAGTCTCAGTGGTCACCTCCAGGAGCAAAGCACAGCCCAGGACCAGGGTCCAGTCCTGGGGCAACTATAGACCCATCTTCCCCACGAAGTCTGCTTCCTGGCAATTCCACCCCAACCGGCCTAACTCTCCTCTCTTTGTCTCTCCTGCTGCCCTGCCCCCGCCAGGCACCCCTCCCCCCCAACCAAGGCCTTAGTTCAACTTCCTTCTTGGAATTAGGGGCAGCTTTCTCCTCACTGTTCTCCTGCCCCCCTTTCTTCCCCTGCAGTCCATTCTCTGTACCCAGCCAGGGGATTTTTTTAAAGGAAATTCATACACACACACACACACACACACACACACACATATCCCCTATATAATAAAAGCCTAGTATACTAAGTTTCCAACCCTTCGTTCCATGTGACAGACTCTGACCAGCAGGGGGCAAACACTCTGACCAGTAGGTTAGCTTGCTGCTGGGGTCTCGCCGACGCAGACTGGGACATGCCCTGGAGCCCTCCCATGGTCCCTCTCCGGTCCCAAGGTCCCAATCATGCACCAGTGGGGGTCCCTTGGCCTGGCCTGCACCCTCTCAAAATCCAGGACCCCTCTAGGAATGTTGGAGAGCTGGTTTCAGCCCGATCCCCATACAACAGGGGATGGTGCATTATCATCACTAGAGGCCTGGTGCACAAAAATTTGTGCACTTGGGGGAGGGGGTCCCTTAGCCCAGCCTGTGCCCTCTCGTAGTCTGGGAACCCTCGGGGGATGTCCATCTGCTGGCTTGGGCCCACTCCCTGAGGGGACTGGGCCTAAGCTGGCAGTCAGACATCCCTCTGGAAGCCCAGGGGCCCTCGAGGGATGTCCACTTGCCAGGGGGGAAGAGGCCTAAGCTGCAGTCGGACATCCTTAGCGCTGCTGAGGAGGCAGGAGAGGCTCCCACCACCACCCCTGTACTGGCAGCTGTCAGCCTGGCTTGTGGCTGAGCAGAGCTCCACCTGTGGATCAGGAGCGGCAGTTCCTGCATTGAGCGACTACCCCCTGGTGGTCAGTGCGTGTCATAGTGACCAGTCATTCCCAGTGGTTCTGCTGTTAGGGTCCATTTGCATATTACCCTTTTATTATATAGGATTATGGATTTCAGAGAGGAAAAGAGAGGGAGAGAGAAATAGAAACATCAATAATGAGAGAGAATCATTGACTGGCTGCCTCCTGCACACACACCCCCCCCACTGGGGATCAAGCCTGCGACCCAGGCATGTGCCCTGACCTCCTGGTTCATAGGTGGATACCCAACCACGGAGCAATGCTGGCTGGGCCAGGGGATTTTTTTAAAGCACGAATTGACCATGTTACCCACCTGCTAGGTCTCCCAGTGCCCTTCACAAAGATCCCAGTCCTCAGTGAGCCTCGCGTTGGGCGTTCAGTAGTGGGGAGCACGTCCAATGCTGTCTCCAGCTCAGTTGGGGCCACGCAGAGCTGACTCCCCCTTCAGACAGCCACGCACACCCACCCAGGCAGGTGCTGAATTGCATGACTCCTCTCCCCCATGCCAGGCCTTAGCTGTGAAGTTACTTTCTCCCTGGACCCTCCCAGGCTGGCTGAGTTCCCTGGGTGGTACCGCCCGTGTTCTCCTGAATGCTGCCGGGAGCTGGCCTGCCAGCTGCCAGCTCTGGTCCCGCCAGTGCTGATTCTGGGGGCCACTGTTAAAGTGCCACAGAACAACACAAAGTCGTTCCCTCCCAGGCTGGAGGCCAGATGCCCGAAGGTGTGGAGTATGCAGGCCCCTCCCCGCCTCCTCGAGGCCGCATCACCGCAGGCCCAGCTCCGTCCCCCCCTGGCCTCGTTCTCTTAACCGCCCCGCCTCACCTCCCGGGACCACCCGCGAAGACTTCCCAAACAAGGTCGCCTTCCCACGCAGCAAGCGGGGACTAGAACCTCTCTCCCGGGAGACGCCTCCGACCCACCCTCTCTTACCAGCGGGATGAGCGAGGCCTCTGTCTGCAGGATCCACGATGTCACCAGCGGCGGGAGGGAATAGCTGCGTGGGGTCGGGGCCCGCCTCCCGAGGGCGCGTGCTCGCTCGCACCTGCCCAGCTGCGCTCCCGCCACCACGCGCCGGAGAAGCCCAGGGAGGAGGCCGCGGGGACCAAGCAGCGCCGGCGCGGCTGGGGGGCTGAGCTCGTGCGCTCGGGGGAAGGACGCAGAGGCTCCGCGGTGCCCCTGGGGCCGCGGGTTAGAGACCTCCCGGAGCCCCGCCCACCCTCCCGGCGGCCCCGCCCACCCTCCCGGCGGCCCCGCCCACCCTCCCGGCGGCCCCGCCCACCCTCCCGGCGGCCCCGCCCACCCTCCCGGCGGCCCCGCCCACCCTCCCGGCCCTGTCGCGCAGGCCCCGCCCAGCCTTGGCCCCGCCCTGCCGACCAGGTCTGCCGCTCGTTCCCTGCAGCCGGACTCCGTGCGGGTGGCGGCCGGTCTCCGGGCTTCCTGCGGGGGAAGGAAGCGGTGCCCGAGGACCCAGGGCCGAGAAGACAGGCGCCAGCCGCCAGGCCGCCCCCACCCTTCCTCGGGGGACCGCCCCAGGTCGGGGACCACGCACTCAGGCTTTGGCTAAAGTAACACTTCTTTTCCTAGTTATGAAAACGGCAGGAAATCAAGATCCAGAAAGACAGAAAGAAAAAATAGTCCTTCCAGCCGGGTTGGTGTGGGTCAGTGGTTGAGCATCGACCTATGAACCAGGAGGTCACGGTTCCCTTCCCAGCCAGGACACAGGCCTGGTTGCAGCTCACCCCCAGTGAGGGGCCCTGCAGGGGGCAGCGGATCAAGGATGCTCTCTCATCACTGATGTTTCTAGCTCTCCCTTCCGCTCTGAAATCATAAATATGTCGACTTAAAAAAATAGTCCTGCTCTGGCTGGTGTGGCTCCGTGGATAGAGCGTCCGCCTGCGGACTGAAGGCTCCTGGGTTCCATTCCAGCCAAAGGCACATGCGGGGGTTGCCGGCTTGATCCCCAGGGTGGGTGTACAGGAAGGAGCCAATCAATGATCTTCTCTCATCATTGATGTTTCTATCTCTCTCTCCCTCTCCCTTCCTCTCTGAAATCAATAAAAGAAATATATATATATTTTTTTTTAATATTTTTTATTGATGTTTTACAGAGAAGAAGGGAGAGGGATCGAGAGTTAGAAACATCAATGAGAGAGAAACATTGATCAGTTGCCTCCTGCAAACCCCCAGCTGGGGTTGTGCCTGCAAACAAGGTACGTGCCCTTGACCGGAATCGAACCCGGGACTCTTCAGTCCACAGGCCAGCGTTCTATCCACTGACCCAAACTGGTCAGGGCATATATTTTTTTAAATAGTCCTTTCTGAGCCCTGGGCCAGCCGCAAGCTGGAAGCGCTGGTAAGCTTGGGAAGCACTGGGGACCCCTTCCACTCTGGACTGGTGAGCTTCGCCATCCCAGCCGGGGAATGACCAGACGGGTACCTGGTGGCATCCACACAGCACAGGAAACCGGCTCTCTCCTTACCCCTCCCCCACTCACTCCTCAAGCCAGATGGATCCTTTCCATTCTTTTTATTGGAATCATTTCACATTCACAGGAAAGATTTAATGCTCAGAGTTCCCTCTGCTGTCTCCCCTAGTGTCAGTTCCTTCCCCATGGAGCAGCTATGTCAAAACTAGGAAACTACACTGGTCCATGGCCACTAACTCAATCCCAGGCTTGGCCAGAGCTCGCCATTTCCCACAGATACAAATCTGGCCCGGCTGTGTGGCTCAGTGGTTGGTCACCACGGTTCCATTCCCGGACAGGGCTCATGCCTGGTTGTGGGCTCAGTTCCTCGTGTGGGGTGTGCAGGAGGCAGCCAATCTCTCATAACCGCTGTTTCTATCTCTCTCTACTTCTGCATTCCTCTCTGAAAAGTCAATAACATATATGTATAACATATATGTGTAAAAATCCTTACTGAGAGATATTTTTCCATTGATTTTTAGAGAGTGGGAGAGAGAGGGAAAAGACAGAGAGAAACATTGATGTCAGAGAAACACATCAAAAGGTTGCCTCCTGCATGAGCCCCCACCAGGACCGGAGGAGCCTGCAGCCAAGGTGCATGACTTTTTAAAAAAATATATTTTATTGATTTTTTTTTTTTACAGAGAGGAAGGGAGAAGAATAGAGAGTTAGAAACATCGATGAGAGAGAAACACCGATCAGCTGCCTCCTGCACACCTCCCACTGGGGATGTGCCCGCAACCAAGGTCCATGCCCTTGACCAGAATCGAACCTGGGACCCTTCAGTCCCCAGGCAGATGCTCTGTCCACTGAGCCAAACTGGCTAGGGGAATTATATGTGTGTGTGTGTATACAATCTTTTTTTAAAAAGACAATAAAAATTCTAAAAATGAAAAGTACACAAATGACAAAATCAGGGGAAGGGCTTAGAAGATGGAAGATGACAGGAGAGTCGATGCACTTACCAACAGGGGTCATCCAGTCTGAAGAAGAGAGTGGAAGCTGCGGAACAGTCTTAGGCACCTGACAGACAAGATGCAACGGGTTAACATGTGTCAAAGCCTGAGAAAGAAAGGCAGGAACTGGATAGAAAAATGTATTTGCCAAAATAATGACCAGAGAAAACCCAAAGTTGACAAAAATGCTGACTTGGATACCCAGACGTTCTGGGAGCCCCAGCAGGATTCGGCCTGGTGGGCTGCGAACCAGAGGGGCCAGCGGTGAGGTAGGAGACAGTGGTCCTCACCTGTCACAGCCAGGACGTCCCACTTTTGTAAACTTCACCCAAAACAAGGTCATGTGAGCTCGCTGACTGGCCAGGGCCTCATGCAGGGACCTCTGGCTGCAGGGAACCTGTGCTCCCATCAGAGAGGCGGGGAGTGGGGTACTGGTCCAGGGAACAGCTGAGACAGAGAAGGAAGAGTCCAGGCCCAGACTCGCACGTGATGGAACTGTGGTGCATGACAGAGAGGCACACAGACTGGGGAAGGAAAGGCGCCTGAGTGTGGAGGCCGGGGAAGTGCTGGGCTTTGCGTAGGGTAAAAAAGTGAGGCTGGGCCCTAGCCAGTGTGGCTCGGTGGATAGAGCGTTGGCCTGCAGACTCAAGGGTCCCGGGTTCAATCCCAATCAAGGGCACATGCCCGGGTTGCAGGCTCGATCCCCAGTAAGAGGTACAGGAGGCAGCCAATCAATGATTCTCTCATCATTGATGTTCCCATCTCTAACCCTCTCCCTTTCTCTCTGTAATCAATGAAAAAAATTAAATCTGGGCTGTGCCTCCCATAGCATGCCAGCCTCCTGGGAACTGTAGGTGGAACAGGTCTTGAACAACAGAAGAAAATCGTTCACTCTTTTTGTAGAAGATTCGAGTGAATACTCTCCTCTTTTTTTTTTATTGATTCCAGAGAGGAAGAGAGAGGAAGAGAGAGGAAGAGAGAGATAGAAACATCAGTGATGAGAGAGAATCATGGATCGGCTGCCTCCTGCACACCCCACAACCAGGGATCGAGCCTGCCACCTGGGCCTGTGCCCCGACCGGGAATCTAACCGTGACCTCCTGGTTCATAGGTCAACACTCAACCACTGAGCCACGCTGGCCGGGCAGGAATACCCTTCCAACTTTCGGCCAGGGACGATTTCTCTAAAAGGACAGTAGGAAAACAACAGACACCTCAGCTGTGAAAGGAAAGACTGACAAATTGTGCTAGAATTAAGAACATCTGCTCATCAAAGACATCAGAAACTTCCCCAACCAACTTGAAGCAGCAGCAGCAGCAGCAGCAGCACCTGGAGGCCAGCCAGCACCATATGTCAAGACAATCAGAAAGCTATGGTACCGGGGAGCCTGGGGATCGGCTGGAGCATAAACAAGAAGGCCACGCGGCAGGAGAGTGGCCCTCAGGGCGCAAGGGCCGCCGCGGCTCCGCGGGGACGGGCGGATGCGTGGTTTGCTTCTGTCGCGGTCTCACAAGCGGGGAGGCCGGAAACCCCGCCGACCGGTCATCCCAAAGCGCTACGGTCACCAGTGGGACACGGGTCTCGCTGGCTGACGCGGAGGTGTCCCCGGCTGTGTGCTCTTCCGGAGGCTCCAGGGCAGAGTTCGCCCTCTTGCCTTGTCCGGCTCCCAAAGGCAGCTTGTGGAAAAGAGACAAGAAACATCGACGACGAGAGAGAACCATGGATCGGCTGCCTCCTGCACGGCCCCCACCGTGGACCCGGCCCATAACCCAGGCATGTGCCCCAACTGACCAGACTTGGACGGCGACCTGGGTGTGGACATAATGGGAAACGGCTTCCGACTACACTGAGTGACCCTTGACGCTTGCCTCACAACACATAAAACAAACAAATGGCAGCTCTAAATGGTCATAAACCTAAATGCAAATGATAGGACAATTACGTTTCTAGAGTGAAACGTAAGAAAAGGCCTTCAGCCCGGCCCGTGTGGCTCAGTGAGTGAGCGTCGACCTATGACCCAGGAGGTCACAGTTCGATTCCCGGGTTTCGGGCTCACTCCTCAGTGTGGGGCGTGCAGGAGGCAGCTGATCAGCGATTCTCTCTCATCGCTGATGTTTCTCTCTCTCTCTCCTTTTCCCTTCTTCTCTAAAATCAATAGAAATATATTTTAAAAGTAAATATATAAAAGAAAATGCCTTAATGCTCTGGCCCAAATCAATAAAAAAAAAAAAATTTTTTTTTTTTCAAAAAGAAAAATGTAAAACAAAACAATCTCCAGAAAAGAGCAAAGTTCTATTTCTGTTGTGGGGCCTTTTCTATTTTCTTTCTTTTTTTGTTAAATCCTCACCCAAGGGCATTCTCCCACTGATTTTCAGAGAGAGTGGGAGGGAGGGGGAGAGACAGAGAAAAACACTGATTAGCTGCTTCTGCACATGCTCTGAATGGGCTAGGGGTCGAGGGTGTGATGAGGTACGTGCCCTCGACTGGAATCGAACCTGGAACCCTTCAGTCCACGGGCTGATGCTCTATCCATTGAGCCACATTGGCCAGGGCCTGGCACCATTTATTATTTTTTGCAAATGCTAAGAGAAAATTTAATTAGAAAGTCACAGAAGGCCCTCGGGGCCCAGGAGAACGGCAGAGGTAATGCGGGGGCGGGGGAGGGGGGACCCTAGGGGGAGAGAAAGGCCTGGCCGGCTCCCTAGAGGGCGAGCACCATCGGGCCAGGGCCAGGCACCAGTTTTTAACAATTAGCTTCTCACCCTGGCCAGTTTGGTGAATTGGTTGTAGGCTCCCAGTCCTGGTTAGGGTGCGTGCAGGAGGCAACTGATTGATGGGTTTCTCTCTCATCCATGTTTCTCTTTCTGTCTCTGCCCCTCCCTTCCACTCTCTTTCTAAAAAAGGAAGGAAGGAAGGAAGGAAGGAAGGAAGGAAGGAAGGAAGGAAGGAAGGAAGGAAGGAAGGAAGGAAAATATCCTTGGTGGGTGAGGATTTAAAAAAATAAACATAAAAATTAGGTTCTTCATCATCATCTGGGAAGAAAATAATTCTAGAACAACATCATCAAAAACAGCTGGGATAAAGCATGGCCACTGGCGTGTATCACGGAGCAGGTACAAGGTAAGCGACACCACAGGCGTGGCACGCGCTGCCGCCACCTGGAACCCCGGAGGGCACGGCGCAGGCAGTGCCGGGCTGGGCCCAGCAGAGGCCCCAGGGCATGCGGACCCGGGTCCTCCTCAACAGGCTTTCCTCTCGTGAGGGACCTGGTTCTAGGTACTCACTGCTCCTCACCAGTATCAGCTAAAAACCGGTTTAGAAACACTAAAAAGAGCCCCAGCTGGTGTGGCCCAGTGAACAGAGCATCGACCTGCAGACTGAAGGGTCCCGGGTTCGAATCTGGTCCGGGGCATGGACCTCTGTTGCGGGCTCAATCCCTGGCCCTGGTCAGGGCGTGCGGGTGGCAACCGATCAATGTGTCTCTCTCACATCCGTGTTTCTCTCTTTCTCAACTCTTCCCCTTCTTCCCACTCTCTCAAAAAATATATAATCAATGGAAAAGTATCCCAGGGTGATGATTTACTAAAATAAAAATAAAAAAGACTAAAAAAAAAAAAAAAGAAGACCCCAAAAAGACAAAAAAATAACACAACTCACATCCCATTGGGTTCATAGGAAGACGGCCGCGCGGAGGCAAGCAAGGCGCGCCCTAGGCAGGTCGCCGTGTCCGCTGGGTGTGTGGCCTGCGCTGCCGGGGAGAGGGGCCCACAGCACCCAGCAGCAGCGGCAGCAGCGTCCTTCCAAACAGGAGCAGGACGGCCCGTCCGGGGTGCTGACAGCACTGCTTCACCCGCTCTCCTCCAGCGGGAAGGAGATCCGTGCCTATACTTTGTGTTCAACTCAATTACCGTGTTTTAAAAATAGCCCGCGGCCGCCAGACACGGCCTGCGCAGCCCCTTCTCGCCAGCTCCTCCCCGGCACCCTCCTGGGCCGTCCCCCCCCCACCCCCGCCCGCGTCCCAGGGGCGCAGGGAGCCGGTCACAGCTGCAGCCCTGGCTGCTCCTCTGCGCACCCGCTACATTTCAACACCCGGAAGTGAGGCTGAAAGTTTTCATTTGAAAATGAAAGCCATCAGACTGCAGCGGTTCTCAACCTGCGGGTGGCGACCCCTTTGGGAATAGAAGGACCCTCTCCCAGGGGTCGCCTAAGACCATCCTGCACATTAGATATTTACATGACGATTCATAGCAGTAGCAGCATGACAGTGACGAAGTAGCAACGAAAATAATTTTATGGTTGGGGGTCCCAACATGAGGAACGGTATTTAAAGGGCCAGCAGGTTGAGAACCACTGCTTTAGAGGTTGACAAGAGTACACTTCTGGCCTCTGGCCCTGGCTGGTGTGGCTCAATGGATAGAACCTCAGCGTGCGAACTGAAGGGTCGCGGGTTCAATCCCGGTCGAGGCATGTACCTTGGTTGCAGGTTTGCTTGATCCCTGGCGCATGTGGGAGGCAACCAGCCCATGTCTCTCTCTCTGTCTCTCCCTCCGTCTCTAAAAATCAATGGGTAGCCCCGGCCAGTGTTTCTCAGTGGATAGAGCAATGGCCTGTGGACTGAAGGGTCCCGGGTTTGATCCTGGTCAAGGGCATATGCCCGGGTTGTGGGCTCGATCCCCATTGGGGGGCGTGCAGGAGGCAGCCGATCAATGATTCTCTCATTGCTGATGTTTCTATCCCTCCTTTCCTTTCGTAAAAATATTTTTTAAATAAGTAAATAAATAAACCAATGGGAAAAATATCCTTGGGTGAGGATTAACAACACAAACATGCCTCTGCAACCACACTGCCCGACAAACCTGCCTCTCGGGTCTGTCTTGAAGCCAGGTGCTCAAATTTTAGGCACCAAAACCCCTTCAACCAACAGGGCAGAGAGAGCCGGCTCCTCAGCCACAGGGACAGGCTGGCGGCTGGCTGTCCAGGCTCCTTTTCTTCTGTTCCAACTTCCATGGCGCTTGCCAGCAGAGGGAGGCAGAGGGTGAAGGGGCCACCCTCGCTTTAAAGACCTGTCTGTCCTGCGAAGTCCCAGTTCTAGTTTCGAGCACCCTTCCCTGCCCAGCTCACTCACTCTGAGACCGAGTCCAAGCCTCCTGCAGGCCCCCCAGACCCCCAGGCCAGCGATCCCTGTCACCTTCCACCCCCTCCACCTCCTTCTCCCTCCCTCTCCTCCCCAGTTCAGATTTCCCACCCAGCCTCATAGTCACCCTCCCACACCCCTGGACTCCTGGACTCCCCGGTCCCTCCCTTCTTCCTTCATCACACTTTTGGGCAAAACTCCAACTTGCTCAAATCCGACTGCCCCAGCTCTGACCTACAGCTCAAAGCCTGGCGGAGTCTTCCACTGGCACCCCGACCCCTAACCTGCCTCCTGACCTCACCATAGCCTGATCTGGCCCCTAACTCATCATCAACCTCCCTAACTGGGCCAGTCCTGCTGCGAGACCGCCTCCCACCACCCCCCGCCCCAGCCCCATTTCTCTCCACTCTGGTCACTTGGGGAAATGCACAGCAATTATGAAAGGTTATTAGGAGTTGTGAGGAGCACAGGGGAGAGGAAAAGGGAGCCCCCACAGAAAGAGAAAAAGGCAAGAAGAATCCATGACACTAAAACAAAGTGGCTGTGCCCTGATTCTGTGCACTTGGACTGCGGGGTGGAGATGCAGGGCAGGAAGACGGCCGCTGGTGTGGCATTAGGTTATGTAGGGCACGTGGTCGGATGCCGTATGGTTACTTGCCTGTCTATGCTCGTTTGTAAACTTGAAATAGCTACTACGCGCACATGGTCGCTAGATAATCAGCAAACCCGATAAACACATTGTTGAAAGATAGGTTTCTCACCCAGCTGGTGTGGCTCAGTGCTTGAGCACTGACTGACCTAGGAACCAGGAGGTCAGGGCTGGAGTCTCAGTCAGGGCACAAGCCTGGGGTGCGGGCCTGAACCCCAGGAGGGGGCGTGCGGGAGGCAGCAGAGCAATGCTTCTCTCTCATCACTGATATTTCTCTGTCTAAAATGAATTTTAAAAAATTAAAAATAAAAAGAAACTAGTTTCTCTGACACTCCAACCAGCCTGGGCTGCGGAGAACTCATGGACGGTACCGGGCAGCCCAGACACAGGGCCCCTGTGGGCACCCTGCTTTTCACTTCTCCCTCCCACCTCACCGGGCAGGGCCAGGGGGGTCATCTCAAGGGCAGATGAGCAGTGTTGCTGCATTTAAAAAAAAATCATTTACTTTAAAAAAAAAATATATATATATATATATATTATTGCTTTTTTAGAGAGGAAGGGAGAGGGATAGAGTTAGAAACATCGATGAGAGAGAAACATCGATGAGCTGCCTCCTGCACAAGCCCCACTGGGGATGAGCCCGCAACCAAAGTACATGCCCTTGACCGGAATCGAACCTAGGACCTTTCAGTCCCCGGGCCGACGCTCTATCCACTGAGCCACACCCGTTAGGGCGCATTTTTTTTTTTTTTTTTACGCCTGGAGCCTCGGGCAGCACGGGTTGGGGGCTTTCTCCTCATCTCCCCAACCGATGTCTCTCCAAGTCCTACAGACAGACACTCCTGCCTGGCCTCCACCACTGCCTCCTGCTCAGTCCTGTCTGAGGTCCGCTGGGCCCTTCCGAGGCTTGGGGACAGGGCCTGGGCGCAGCCCGCTGTGGGCATCCAAGTGCCAGTCCTGTCCGACCCCGAGCGCTTGTCCCCCTGGTTCGGGCCTGACTTTGGGCGCAGGAACAAGGACTGTCCTTCCTTGTACCCCTATGCCTCCTGGAGGGGACGGGCAGCCAAATGGCCTGGGTCTACCGTCTGTGGGCGGTGCAGGCTGGGCTGCTGGCTCGTATGCTCAGATGAACTGGCATTTGCCATTGACGGCGCTCACCGCCCAGGGCCCACGTGGGCATGTCAAGCCTGAGCCCCTGCACGGACGGGCACCTCCTCCCGCTGGGATGCGGACGGGCAGGAAACCATGGCGGGCGGGCCACGCTCCCGCAGACGGGGCAGCGGGAGCTGCCGGGAAGGCGGGCAGGGTATCCCGAGCCTCTCCACCGAGGCCGGGCGTGGCCTGCAGGTAAGCCCAGCTCCGCGCCCCCAGCCCGCTCTCCCTGCGCGATCGCGCCCGCCCCGCGCGCGTGACCTCCTCCAAGGGCGCGGGAGCGGGACTCAAGGTCACACCGCCCGGGGAGCCGGCGCTGGGGCTCTGCGGGGCGGCCCGCGGGAGGCCCGGTCCCGGGCGGGGCGAGGCAGGCGGGGCGGGACACTAGGCTGTGCGCCGGCCGCCGCTCCGAAACCGGGGGCCCCGCGGCGCCGAGGCCGACCATAGAGAGGCGGTGCCATCCGCGCTCGTTCCCGCGGCGCCCCCGCCGCCCGCGGCCTCCGGACGCGGAGAGACCCCGCACGCTGGCCCCCAGAGCTCCCTCCGCGCATGCGCGGCGGCGCGGCGCGGCCCAGAATGCGGCGCGGCGCGGCCCAGAATGCAGCGCGCGGGGCCGGTCGCGGGGCACGTCGGGACCGCCCTCTCCGGGCCGGCGGCGGGCGCCCGAGGGGCCCAATGGGAGCGGCGCCCGGTCGCCCCGCCCCGCGCCGCCGGACGTCTGTGCCGGGACATGGCCGCCGCCGGTGCCGGGTCCTTGAGCTGAGCGCTCGCCGCCGGCAGCCAACCGACGCCTCAACCGTCTGCGCGGGGGGCGAGCCGCCGCCAGGCCGGCGAGGAGGAGGAGGAGGAGGAGGGGACGCCGCCGCAGGAGGCGGGACGCGGGCACATGGCGTCCATCTTACTGAGGAGCTGCCGCCGCCGGGGGCCCGCCCGCTTCCCCGCGCCCCGCGCCGCCGCCCGGGGGGGTAAGTGCTCCGCCGCCGGCGCGGGGTGGGGGCCGGTGCCGAGGGGCCGAACCGGGCGAGGGGGCTCCCGGGCGGCGGGGCCTGGGTCACGCCCCAGCGGGCGGGCGGCGGCCTGCGACTCACTCGCGCCGTGACCTCTGCCGGCCGCCCCGCCCCGGGCGCTGTTCGCGGTGCGGCTCCGTGGAACGCGGCGCCCGGCCCGAGGACAGCCGCGCCCGTGGGCCGCCGCCCGGGCTCCCGAGACGAGGCGGCCGGGGAGCGGGCTCGTGGCGGGGGGGTGGGGGCCGGCTGTGCGCAGGGCGCTGTGCTGGGCGCGGCTCCTACGGGTCCCCGTCTCACCCCCCGAGTCTGCCTCCTCCTCGTCGGTCAGGTGGGCGCAGCGGACATTTATCCCCGCGGTGCGGGCCGGTCCCGCGGCCTCCGAGGGCGCGCGCGGTTCCGGAAACTTGAACCGCGATGGCCGCCGGCTGCCGGGTCTTCGGGGCGCCGCTCCCCCGCGGCCCCTGTGCCCTCACGGCGCTGGGGTCCGAATGGGCCAACCTGGTGGCGTGTCCTCCCGGGGCCTCGCACGGGCCCTGCGGTCCTGCTCCCTGGCGTGGCCGCCAGCTGCGGGTTTGCCGCGAGCGGCGGGGCTCCGGCCCAGGCCCCGTGCTGACGCCTGACATGGTGCGATTCTGTGCTGCAGCTACTGAGCCAGTGTTGAGACTCGGTTAGCGGCGGCCACGCCGGTCAGATTGCCTTTATTCTGACCCCCTGTTCTCCTGTGACGCACGCTTCTCTCTGCCGGACTCTCCATCCCGGCCCGGGGCTGTGCTCACCCCCGGACCCCCTCTTCCCGGGACCTGGCAGAAGACCACAGCGCATTACCCACCTTCTCTTCAGCCTCCTTGAGTTCTTAGGAGGACCGGTCAGATGCATTGTCCTGCTCCTCTGTGGGGATGTATCCATGTGTCTCAGGGTCAGCGTGGGTCGTGGGTCTTGGGGAGGGGAGTGCAGAGGTGAGGTGTCCTCATCCCATCTAGTCTAGGGTGGTGTGTGCCAGGTCCCCCTGTGCTGCGGTGCCTCCCCCATTTGCACGCCCTGCTCTTTGGAGGAAGTGCTGAGTGAGTGCATGCTTGGGACAGGCCGGGTTCGCCTTCACCAGAGAGGGTGTGAGGGCAGAGGGCAGGTGCCCAGCAGGGAGGCTCCCAGCCCCCGCCATTATGGAGACGAGGAGCCGGCGGGGCAGCTGGAGGTCTTAGAGCTGTTGGATGGCAGGTGCCCGTGGACCCTGGGTCAAGCGCACCCACAAGCGTACCCACAGGTATTCAGGTGTGAGTGCCTGCGGGCGAGCTGGACGCCGCCTGGAGCAGCTGGCGGGAGAATGCGGGGCGTGTGAAGGGAGCTGTGGGGTGAAGAAATACACTTGGTCTCTGCTGCCCCTCCCCTAGTTCTAGTCAGAGCTCCAAAAGCCCTTGGGATCTCTTGTTCATGTTTGTAAATATATACATAGGCCCTGGCTGGTGTGGCTCAGGGGATAGAGCATCGACCTGTGGACCGAAGGGTCCCAGGTTCGATTCTCGCCAAGGGCACATGTCCAGGTTGTGGGTTTGGTCTCCAGTGTGGGGCGTGCAGGAGGCAGCCGATCAATCATTCTGTCTCATTGATAGAAACATCAATGATGAGAGACAATCATCCATTGGCTGCCTTCTGCACCCCCCACACAGGGGATGAAGCCTGCCACCCGGGCATGTGCCCTGGCCAGGAATCGAGCCATGAGCTCCTGGTTCATAAATTGACCCTCAGCCACTGAGCCATGCTGGTGGGTAGCATTTCTTTCTTTCTTTTTTTTAAATATATTTTATTGATTTTTCACAGAGAGAAAGAGAGA
>PVJC01022706.1:0-27081 GCA_004026665.1 Murina feae
CTGGTGAATAGAATAGAATCAGAGGCATAGAAAGGGAGTGGACTGACAATTTTCGGGGGTAAAGGGTGTTGGGGGTGCAGGAAGAGAATAGACAATGATTGTACACCTATGGATGAGGACGGGGTGGGGGAGGGGGACAGAGGATGGGGTGGGAACTGGGAGGAGGGGAGCTATGGGGGGAAAAAGAGGAACAACTGTAACAATATGAACAATAAAGATATAAATAAAATAAATAAATAAATAAAAAGAAAAAAAAGAAAAAAAAAGATTTCAGTTCTGAACTAAATTGTGAGGATGCAGTTACACAAGGCATCCGTTTTGCTTGTGCAGAGATCATGGGCAGCAAGGCGTGGCTCTGGAGTCGATGGTTCTAACGGAGCTCTCCTGACTCTCAGATAGAGATCCTGAGAGTGAGCTCCTGACCGTGGTGAACGCAATAGTAACTTTGTGCCCCAATTATTTGGGGAGTAATTTCTGGATGCCTAGCCTCGTCATTCTACCAGATTTAATTCGGTGTATTAAATCTTTTTTTCTGAATAAACTTGATAAAGGCTCCTATAGCAAAGTACCACAGAATGTTTGGTTTAAAACAATAGAAATGTATTGTATCACAGTTCTAGAAGCTGAAATCCAAAAATCAATGTCAGCAGGATTTGTTCCTTTTGAGGGCTGGGGAGGAGACTCTATTATTCTGTGCCTCTCCTAGTTCTTGTTGAGCCCAAGTGTTTCTTGGCTTGTGGCAGCATAAATCCAGTCTCAGTCTGCTCCCTGCATGTGTTCATATTGTCACCCTTCTGTGCATGTCCATCTCTGAGTCCAAATGTCCTCCTTTTATAAAGATACTAGAGGCCCAGTGCACAAAATTCGTGCATGGGTAGGGTCCCTAGCAGCTGCTGGCTGCCACTGGAGCCTCCCTTTCCTGGCTACCAGCTGCCGGCCAGAGCCTCCCTTCATTCTGTGCTGCCCCCTGGTGGTCAGTGCACATCATAGCGAGCAAGCGAACTCTGGGTCAGTCGAACTCCCAAGGGGACACTTTGCATACTAGGCTTTTACATATATAGATTGGATGAGGGCTCAGTCTAATGATCTAATTTTAAAAGGAGACAGAAGGAGGATTTCAATTCAAAGGAAATTTAAGTTGATTAGCTCTGTAAAGGCCTTATTTCCTAATGAGATCATATTCTGAGGTACTGGGGGTTAGGACTTGAATATACCTATTGGGGAGACTACAATTCAACCCATGGTAAGGAGTCTGACAAGAACATTTGCTATTCACTACCTATTCACACAGTTATTATTATTTCTCAGCCTCCTTTGCAGTCTGATTGGGGCCATGTGACTAGTTCTAGTCACCATGAGCAGAATGGGCATGTGTTTCTTCTGAGCGGGGTCAGGGAAAAGCCTTGCTCACCCTCTCGCTCCCTTCCTCCACTTTGGCAAACTCTGAAGCCTCATGTTGGGTGAGATAGCGTGATGGTCAACCCTTAGCCTGGGCTCCTGAGTGTCCACATGGAATAGAGTTCCCTGCCGAGACATATTAGACATGTAACAAGAACAATAAATCTCTCTGAATAAGACTTAGAGGCCTGTTGCAGCAGATGCTGTTAATTATCCTCATTAGTACAGCAACCTCACTCCAATGGACACAGTATTGGAAAAGTTCCTGACCTGTGGGTTCAGCTTGTTCTTAAAGTAGGCTTTTAAAAAAAGAGAGAGAGAGAGAGAGAGAGAGAGAGAGAGAGAGAGAGAGAGAGAGAGAGAGAGAGAGAGAGAGATCCTCTCCCAACAAAGACTATCCATGAATAAGAGCATAAAAATCTCTACATATCTGCATTAGTCTGCTTATGCTGCTATAACAAGATACCACAGACTGGGTGGCTTAAGCAACAGACATTTATTTTTCTCACAGTCTAGAGGAGGGAAGTCCAAATCAAGGTACCAGCCAAGTTGGTTTCTGGTAAGATCTTCCAGAAGGACACAGCCTTTGTTCTACGCACGAGTGGAGAGAGAGCGCCCTCTGCAGTCCTTTCTTTTCCTTATTAGGACTCTAGTCCTATCAGATTAGGGCTCACCCTTACCACTGGTTAATATGAATTACCTTTTCACACACCCTATCTCCAAGTATACTTACACTGGGTATTAGGGCTTTAATATACAGTCTATTTTGGGGAGGGGGGCGGACAATTTGGTCCACAGCAATATCATTAAATAAATAATGCAAAATAGGAAAGGCTCCTTACCTTTGATCACTCTCTCCAGATCAGAAGCACTGTTAGTAGCTTCTTTCTGTTCATACTTTTCACTGCTCTGACACAAACATATAAATTAGATCACATCATACATATAGCTCTATTTTTTCACTTACAGTGAGATTGTAGGGTTTTTTTCCATTCATTGCTATATCTCTTCCATATCAATACATAAAAATCCCAAAATATTCTTTCAAATAGCTGCAAAGCATTATCTTGTAAGAATTATAATTTAATAGTTTTTCTCTTGGTAGATGATACATCACTTTGAATTTATTACATTATGGATAATGTTGCAGAAAATATCTTCATACATGGTTGTATTTATACTTTTCTTAGTATTTCAGTAGGTAGATTCTTTAGAAGTGGAATTGCTAAGTCAAAGGGTATGCATCTTTAAAATCTAAATAGATATTGGTGTGGCCATTTATGGTTCTAGCAAAAGTATATGGGTGTACCCATTTCCCCATACCCATCTTAAGGTAGTATCAATATTTTTTTGTGTTTTTAACTTAATAGGTTAAAAAAACAATCATTAGTGAATTTTTGCATATATTGATCCTTTAGATTTCTTTTCCTGTAAATTACCTATACATATTCTTTGCCTACTTTTTCCATTGCATTTTTAAATTGTTCATTTGTAAGAGTTTTTTATGTTTATTATGAAAAATAAGCTTTGTCATGGACGTTGCAAATATTCTCTCAATATACATTTTGTCTTTTAATTTTGTGAATGGTACCCTTAACTGTACGGAAGTGAAATTAAGGGCTAAACATGGCCTTTTAACAGTAAGTGTGTTGGGGGTTAGGAATCAGACTCCACGCCTGGGAGATCCACCAGGGCAGAGATGGCCTCTACAAATGCCTTCTCTGTGCTTAATGCAGCACTTAGAATACCTTATCTGACAGTCAGCCCAGCCCATCAGCCTGAACAGAAACGGACTCTTGCAGAGGGGACTTTTATATGTGTATCAGCAAGAATGCTTAACCCACCAGCAACCTTCTTTGTCCTTCTAGGACCCTGGGCTTCAGCTGAGTAATCAGAACCTTCTGGATGAAAAGCCACAGAGAGCAGGCTCTCCATTCAACACTATGTTAACGAAGCGTGTAAAGAATATTTAGAAAAAGAGAAGTGACTATACACACAGTGAAATACTTGCATATGATTCTAAATACAGGTTTTTTTAAAAGGCAAGTAGAATCAGAACAATGAATAACAAAAATAAAAACAATAAGAATCTTATACTACTGCAGCCTAAAGGAACATTGCAATTCTCATCATTTTTAATTTTAGTCCAACAATAATAATGTACAAGTAAGGAAACCAGGGCTCCGCGAGGTGAATGATGTGCCCAGATCACAGCGCCAGGTACTAGAAGAGACAGGAGTAGAATTCAGTTCTTGACCCTGACTTTGACAGAAGCTCCCTGACTTCCTTGTATCTCTGGATTTAAAAAGGAAACCCCTACATTTAAAATACGACTTTGAGCAGAATTAAGAATTCGTGTTACTAACCAGCTTTTACAATTATGTCCTTGTCGGAGACCCACCTGCACTCTTTGGTAGAAGATGAACACAAGCCCTGAAGTCAACTCAAAGCCCTAAGAAGTAGCATCGTGAGGTTCTTCCCACAGACTTGGACCTCACTTAGCTCCCAGAATCAGCGACTCAGAGCCGTGCTCACTCTATGATCACAATGTATTTAAGTGAGCATCTAGAAATGTTGTACCTTGTGCCCTGACCGGTTTGGCTCAGTGAATGGAACGTCAGCCTGCGGACTCATGGGTCCTGGGTTCGATTCTGGTCAAGGGCACGTACCTTGGTTGCGGGCACATCCCCACTGGGGGGGTGGGGGCATGCAGGAGGCAGCTGATCGATATTTCTCTCTCATCGATGTTTCTGACTATCGTTCTCCCTTCCTCTCTGTAAAAAATCAATAAAATATATATATTATTGTACTTTGTGAAAATACCGTAACTGGACTATGTGATGCCATCTTAACCTCAGAGCATTTCCTTTTCTGAGACAAAACAACCTGGCTTTGTTTTTACTTAAAGGCAGGACCCAAACAATGCATGAATCACTTCCTCCAGAAGAGGGTAAGCTGCAGACTAAGTGCCCATTATCTAACCCCAGATCAGGTCCTCTCGGACCCACTTCCTCAGGACGTGTGTTTCAGCGCCTCCGGCTTTTTCTGGAACAGGGACCAGCTGCCTCTGATTTCCTCACAGTCCAGGTGTGGTGGTGATGCTGGTGATAGTGGGTTGAGATTGGATTTTTTAAAAGCAAGAATCCATCATGCAAAGGTTGACTATAAGGTTTTCACCATTATATTTTGAGGAAATCCTTGACTATGTCTTTAAACACTTAAATTAGGAATCTGACTTTGTTTATCAAAACAACTTAGCTATATAAAATGTTGCTTTCTTTTACTCTCAACCACTATTCCAAAAGTCTATACATGTTTTGGAAGAAAGGTTCTATTCCTTTTTTTTCTTCTTATAGAACCTAGTTTTTATAGTCAGTACTTTATTGAGTGCCTACCATGTGCCAGGCACTATGCTGAGAATTGGGGACATCAGTGATCAAAAACAGATAAAAATCCTTACCTTTATGGAGCTTATGTTTTAGCAAGTGTAGACAAACAATAAAAACAGGTAATTATTTAATTTGTTACAAGATTATTAGTGCTATGGGGGGAAAATCAGATTAAGGATGAATGGGAGTGTGATGTGGGAATCTAAGATGTCAGACCTGGTCAAATGAGATTGGGGTGGTGAGATTTGAGCAAAGACTTCAAATTGGCAAAGATGTCAATCACAAAGATATCTGGGGAAGGAGTGTTGCAAGAAGAGGGAATGGACAGCAGTGTGTGTTCTAAGGCTGGAATGTAGTGGGCTTGGTTAAAGAAAAGCAAGGAGGCATATGGTACACGGTGGAGGTGGGGCAGAAATATAGGGTCTAGTAAAGCCACTCAAAGGATGTTGGCTTTTATTCTGAGTGAAATGAGGAGCCTAAGGGACTGGGGTAGAGAAGCAACATGATCTGATTTGTGTTTTAACAGACTCCCCTGGCTGCATATCTGACAGTGGTGGGAGAGAGAAGAACCAACCAAAATTTGTGTGAACTGAACATATGTAATCCTAGGTGAAATAACATCTAAGTCTTTAGAATTCATTTAAGGATGTGTTTATTTACAAGATACAAATGTTTAATATTTAAGAGGAATTAAAGTGCTTAATTTTACAATGTTTCTGATTCCCCGCCTTTATGACCAAATATACATATGTTACACAATATATACACTATCTGCAAGTATTTTACATTCATATAGCTAGAAAAGAAAAATTACCTTTATGTATACTTTTTTCACATTTGAGTTAACTCTAAAATTCTGGTAACATACCTTTTCAAATGGATCAGTCAACAATTCAAAACCAGATCACACTTATTCAAAAACATCAGTCAACTGTCACTCACAAAATGAAATGCTAGTTTGGTAAAATAAAAACAGAAGACAGTTTTATATACAGATGTGATTGCTAATGGAGTCCCCCCCACTCCCCGCAACTGATACATTCCAACATCCATATAATGTGTAATACAGAATGCAATTCAGTTATCATAATGGTCCCTACAGATTATTATGCCTCTCCCTCAAAACTACATATATATCACTCTATGTATTTGGTATTCACTTATTAAAATATGCTACAATGAGATTTCTTGAATTAATTTATCACTAAATCTACCTAGTCTCACTAATTCAATCTACAAAGAATTTTAGGAAAGGATAACCATTGCGTTACTCAGTAACTCCAACAAGGTAAAAAATGATCTTATAGAGAGGCATGTGCTATTTCATCTCAAAACACAGAAAAGACATTATATTCTGCCATATGTTCAGTCCAGAAAGTAAAAGACCAGGATGGACTTTAGAGGGATATTTTTTTTCTACTTCAGTAAACAGTGCTGAAAATGTCCCAATAGAATAAAATTATTTCTTTTGTAGCCTAAAGGAAAAAGAAAGTAATGACACAGAGGTCAAGGTGAAAGGGTGGGGTGCAATAAATCCCATCAATATGCAATTATGTAAATTTATATTTTATAGTTTATATCCCTTCTGCAGTGTAAGTATCTTTCTCTTATCTTAACACACATTACTCTGATCTGGAGACCAGCAGTCTCTTTCTGCCCACCTCTCTGCTCATTCCTGCTTGCTTCAGTTCCTAATTTTATTCCTCTCTACTACAGCAGTAAAAAAAGCAAAGTTTTCATCTCATGGCATGGATACGGGCATAAATAAGAACGAACTATACTAAAAATTCATGGGCGTAATTTATGTTAAAATATTTAAACTAAAAAGAACAGTTTCTATAAAAATTTTGTTCCTATGAATAAACAGAACTGGAAATCAACAATATTTTTACATATATACATATACTCAGAAATTAACAGAAAGAGTTTTAAAAGTAGACCTGGTGGTTTTTATATATTTTGCAAATCTGGAGAATCTATAGTAGAGAGTAATATGAAAATAAAAGTAATTTGATTCAATTAAAACTGGATGAGAATAAGGAAATAACATGGTCCACTATGGATATCAATCCAGTCCTGAGAATCAGGACTGGTTAGCCACAGTTTTTATATTAATACATTCTTGAAGAATACAAAATTTTAACAACGAAAACATTAAGACATTCTTGTCTTTTGAATTAATTTTAGCTTATAAATACCATGTGCTTAGATCCGCTCACTCGAACATCACGTGATGTAGGAAATTTTACTTAATCTTCTATATTATAGCAAGGGTAACTACACAAACAAAAACAAGAAAATAAGAAGAAGACCTTTGTTCCCTAGAAGTTTATTTGCTCCTGTTGGTGCCTTTGCCTTGGGATGGATCCAGCCCAGAAAGATCATTATCAGAGTTACCACAGACAATATACTCAGAATTAAGAACGTAAGGCTTGAATAGAATAAGAATTGAGATCTAAAATTTAAAGGAACTTAAACACCCTGTTCCACAGAGTAGACAAAAAGAAGTAAAGCGCAATTGTAAACTCGAAGAAGTATGTTTGCTATAAGGTTTTTAGAAGGCATTAATGAATCTTTAATAACCCTGAAGTACTATGAAGTTTTTTTTGTAATATACTGAGGACTACAGCAAGTATTCTTAAAAAAAAAAAATCCAATGTTTGTCTATAGATGGGGACAGGGCACATTTAAAAAACTAGTTCTTAAAAAACAGTCTGGCAATTTTTTAAAAATGGTGTATTTTTTAAAAATGGGGGTAGGTCACCCAGTGAAGATAAGTACACCAATGTGTATGTTATTAAACTTCATGAAAAATGAAATGTTGTTTGATAAAGTAGTGCAGATGTGCTTTGTTTCACTATCCATGCCCATTGCAAAAGCAAAATGGTTTTGATAGTTATTTGAATCCTAAGAATAATGCCCACCCACTCCCCCCACCCCCAAGCACACACACTTTCGCTTCCCTACACCAGGCAATGAGTTACATGATCATTTCTAGAAGTGAATTCTCTTCTAGAATGTGGCTAGGGGCATTCATGTTAAGATTTCAGTATAAAAACATACCCTGGAGTGTTTTATTGCTTGCATACATGACAGCATTATAGATGCCATTATTACAAAAGTGGCTGGTGGCAGTTTTCATTGTGGAGTCCCACTTAAAACCTGGAGATCAGTCTGCACTACATTTCATACTTAATATCCAAAATGGTAGAGTTTCAATAAAGCAAAATTTAAGTTTAAAAAATTGGAATGTTTTATAATGAACAGCAGTTTTTAGCAAAGAAATACTTTTTAACTTTAAAGAAAAGATGAGTTGGAAAGCACCAACTTAGAGAAAACTAATTGTAAGACCTATACGATGGGATGCTGGCTTTAATAGAAAGCAACTAATTACCTTTTTAGGTTCAATCCATCCTGACTGCTCAGGTGTCTCAGGAAGCAAAAGACGTTAAGTTATTCTTATAACCAATTATTCTTTAAGGTCTTTTGGTTTAGTAGAGCGCTTACTAAATGGCTGACTAAGAGTATTCGTTTGCCTTTCTCCAAATAAAAGCATTAGTGATTACCTAACAAAAAACAGGTAAGGCTGCTTCATTGCTTCTCTTTGTGCTTGGCTAAAGAACAAGGGGTGGGAGTGAAATTGGTAACTGGATAATTAAAAGTTCTCTTCTTATAATATTTCTTTTTTTATCAAATTAAAGATAATATTAAGAGCATGATAATAAACATTGTCTTCATGAAAATTCTCTTTCAGTAATCTAAATTAAATAACGCGGATATGTATTGAGCCAAAATTTGTCCACAACTTCCACTCCAGAAGAACTCACTGAAAGGGAAAGTGTAGTCTTCTTGCTGCTCAAAACAGTTTTCTAAAATAATCTGACCAATAGACCTTCTAATTGGCCCTTACATTTCCATTGTTCTATCCACATTTACAAAAGTCACATTCCCCTGGTAATCATTCTATATTTTTATCGCTTCTCTCTTCTTGAGATTAGGAAAACCAAAAGCATCATCTGTAGCTATAGTTTAACCTTCTCAATAACCACTCATGAATACACATGTTGTGTATACACACACACACACACAACTAGAAAAGAGAAGCAATGTAAAATATTTTTAAGTCTGCCCCTGATTTAATAGGAACAAGTTACCTTTTATCTTTTTTTGGCTCCAAGTATTTGGTTTAATATAAATGATCATGGTTGGTATTCCTTTTATGGACGAAGGCAGCCCAATCATGTTGGCCATAATTAGTTTGTCTGCTCCTTTGCAGAAAAATAAATGTTTAAATTTTCTTAAGAGGGCATAAATTGATGAATGAAAATCTCCAATTCTGAGCAAATCTATTCTACATTTAAGGTGTAATCCCAGCCCTAGCTGGTTTGGTTTGGTGGGTAAAGCATCAGCATGCAGACAGGGGCTCAATCCCCAGTGGGGGAGGGGAGTGCAGGAGGCAGCTGTTCAATGATTCTCTCTCATTATTAATGTTTCTATCCTTCTCTCCCTTCTCTAAAATCAATAAAAATATACATATTTTTTTAAAAGGTGTAATCCCCAAAGACAGAGGATAGTGAGGTCATTCTTGTGGATCTCTAGATGATGCATTAAATGTGATAACATTTGAGGCATAACAGGGTAAAAAAAACCCAAAAAAACAAAAAACCAGATCTAGTTAAAGGATTAAGTTAAATAGCCAACTTAATGGGAGATTTTAATCATAATTACAATATAATGAAGAGCAGCCTTCGTCACAAGGAATTACTTTTTGTCTACTATGATTTCCCAGAAAAATAAACGAGAAAGGAATGCTCAGACTCTCTTCAATTATTTTGTACCTTCCCAAAACCTACCATTAAAACATTGCTTTTCAATACTGTACCCCGCCCCCATTCTTACTGAGGAGGTTTAAAGAATTGAACATAAACTTCCTTTAATATCTATCCAGACCCCTCAAACATAGGTTACTACATGTGGATTTTTTATTATATCTGACAAAGGAACAGGCCCACACAGTTATCTTAAGTATCTATATATATAAAAGCCTAATATGCTAATTATTCCTCCGACAGTTTGACTGGTCGCTATGACACACACTGACCACCAGGGGGCAGTGGGGTCGGGCTGATTGGGACTGAGCGAGACGAGCTGGACACACCCTGGAGCCCTCCCACTGTCCCTCCCCAGCCCCTATCATGCACCAGTGGGGTCCCTCGGCCTGGCCTGCGCTGTCTCGCAATCCAGGGCCCCTCGGGGGATGTCAGAGCCGTTTATGCCCGATCCCCACAGGTTAGGCCAAGGGACCCCACCAATGCATGAATCCCTGCACCAGGCCTCTAGTTAATTATACAGTCCTCATTTAATCACACTTAACAGTCTTAGAGAAGAAAAACAGTACAGGAAATGCAGTTTCCTGATGTCCCCGTTCTGCTTCAGGTCAGGTATTTTGCACAATACAGGTTTTTGTGAAGATTTTTGTACATGCTGATATTAACTGCTGTACAAATTAGAGGATCATAAAATGAAAAACAACCTGTATGATTTTGACCATTCTGGTGACCAAAATGCACTTTATCTGAGTAAGCAAGACTGAAGCATTAATTAAATCCTCACCTTATATTTAAATAGAAATTATTAGCACCTTCAAAGAGAGGCACTGTTTTAAATAGGCACAGAACAAAAAAAAAAATAGTACTTTAAAAATACGGTTGGAGTTCACTAATATATCCCATGCCACATAAATTACTGCTTTTTCTTATTATAAAAATACCAATACCTTTAGATGTCAATCAGTTAAACATATATCACCAAAAACATTGAGTTTAGAACATGTCCAATTCCAAGATAAAACATGCTTTATATTTTAAAAAATAAGTTAGAGACAAATATGAACCCAAAGCTGAAGGGAAAGGCATGTATAGTATATAGATATATTTATATTTAATACTATATATACATAATTGCTATATACGTAACATATTTTATTTTTAGGAGTATTTTTACAAAAACAAATATCTTTTCTTAATAAGTTGAAAGTTTGAACACCAACAACCTGTCCTTTTCCTGTTTTAAAAGGACATACATTATTTATGCAGCTTGAGCTTTATACACTAAATTAAATAAGTTAACACAACAGCCTAAACTGTCCTTGTAATTTTCCTAACCACGGATCTATTTTGGCAACATGGAGGTATATCTTTCAAACTGTTACACGAGAAGACATTAAAATAATTCTTAAGTGAAAGTGGCCTATTCTAACCTGATAGTGACATAATCAATTGATACCATTTTCTCCAAGACAAAAGTACATATTCAAGAAATAGCTCATTAAAAAATGCTCCATTTTTCACATTATTTCCAACATTTATCGGTAGAATGGCTCTGCACATTAATTTCACCAGAGTACATAAACAGAGGAAAACAGTCCCGTCCCCTACCAGATGCATTTATGAGCCTATACATTTCAACATAAAGTGCTAAGAGATGAGTAAGGAGAACTGGGAATGTCTTGAGCAGTGAATCTTGAGACCCCCACACTGTGGTTGGTCCTGGAGTTCAGCATTCTGGTTTTTATTTAGGTTCAGGGTTATCGTCCAAGGTAGCTGAGTGGTTGTTAGGACCATCAGGTGTCTCACCTGTGACAGCTAGAAGGATGATTTTCAGCCATTTCTGTTTCAGTTCCTCACTGTCTGCAGCAAAGCTGTGCACAGACTTGGACTGGGTCAGTTTAAAACTGTGTGGCAGGTCTGCACTCCTCGGCATATCATCTACAATATAGCCCAGGAGTGGAATGGTGGCCTGGGCTCTGACATCCTAAAGAAAAATAATAATAATACATAGGAGTATGAGATGTGCTAGCATGCTATACAAGTCCCTCCATGCTGTGTTAGCATGCTATACAAGTCCCTACTAAAACCTCTTTTCCACCCTGGCCAGTTTGGCTTAGTGGACAGAGCATTGGCCTGTGGACTGAGGGGTCTGGGTTCGATTCCAGTCAGGGACCCATGCCTGGGTTGCAGGCTCGATCCCCAGTGAGACTTATGCAGGAGGCAGCCCGTCGATGATTCTCTCATCATTGATGTTTCTCTCCCTCTCTTCCTCTCCCATCCTCTCTGAAATCAATAAAAATATATTTTAACAAACACACAAAAAAACCTCTTTTCCTATGACTATTCCATACAGACTTGCACTGTGAAGTCTTCATGGACAGAGTTGGTGAGTCAGGAATAGCGCAGCACCTTTACATGAGGTCACTGGTAATACTGACTGCATGAATTAATGAATGAGAGTGGACACCTAACTCAGCTAGGATGCACTGACACATCGCCTTCTTTGTGTGAGAGCCTCCTCAGCTCTTTGTTCAGTGAAAGAAGGAAGAAAAGGAGAGCATGTTATTGTATAAACCGGCAAATGTTAATGATGGATTACCAAACACAGTTTCACTTGGTGCTCCATTCATTAATGAATCAATTTATTTACGGGCAGGAAAAGGTTATAGGAAAAAAACACAAAATAGAACATATACCTTGGCACATTAAGCCTATTTCTAAAAATAAATAAATAAAAGTTTTACTAGCCTTTAATGTAGATATAGGCTAAAATACAATAGGTACATTGAAAAGTGTATATATTTTCAGGTGACTGCACAGTTGGTTTTTAAGCATTATATACTCCATAGTACCTGGTGCTGCTCTGGTTAGAAGCTAAATCTGCATCTCTGTTGTTCCCACAGATTTATCTCAGATCCATGCACAGTCAGTTTTCAAACAACTGTTACTGGATAATGTTAACCTAAGCTTGATTTACATTTTTCCCCTCTCAATTTCTTTCTCTTTCGGGTATTCCTGCATTCAAGGGGGGGTGGAGGGAGAGCCTTTCGTTACTTCCTATCATTAAAAAGGCTCCTTCTCCTTCTTGCTTCTTTCTCTACCTCACCCCCTTCTCCCAATGTCCTTTCCTAATTCAACTCACCTTTTTTTTAAGCCCATGGAATAGGATGAGAGAAAGGGACAAAGGATGCATAGAGTGGAGAAATTATTGGCTATAAAAGGAAACCACCAGTTTAAGTAAACTTGAATTTGTTATTATTTTTTCCAATTATAATGAAACTGAACTCTCTCTTGTTCCATGGAGGGGTGGTGGAAGGGTTTTGAGTTCACTGTCTACTTGCCTCCCCCTGCCCGCATGCCCTCTGTCCCTTCAGTCAGATGGAGTTTAGGTACCTGGGGGGCACCGTACATGTACAGCGCAAGAGGGTCTTGTTTGGGGATCACACACCAAGCTTTCTGCCAAGGCTTTGACTTCTCCATATACTGAAGAAAGCTGCACACCACACTGTTTCCAGATACTTCTGCTGATTCAATCTAGAAAAATATAATGGCAAGAGTGAGAGTGAGTGAGTGAGAATGAACACAAAACGGGCCAGATAGAGAAGTAATGAAATTTAGGGCAACATTCATTAACTACAGTGTGTTTATATCAAATGTCTTCTGGAATCACTCAAAAAGTGCATCAGCAGTTATTACTTAGATATTCATCTAGATCTATTATTAGCATGGGAAAATATCTAAGTCAATTTTAACTATCTCTATAACCAGACCTTGAATTTAAATGAAGTTACTATAGTAAACATTTATTAATTTCTTATGCAAACAGTTTTCTTAGCCCAATAAGAAATGTATCATTTCATTTAATCTTCATACCAAGAAGTTACAACTTTCATTACCTATGAGGTTCAGAGATGAAATAGCTTTCCTTAGACCATACATTTAGGAATTGGGGTGCTGGGATTTGAGTCTGAATCCAGAGCCTAAACTTTTAACCACAACGCATATCAACTTCACTTATGTAAGAATTTATAACAAAAAGGCAAATACTGGCCAGCAATCTTTGTCTTGGAATCTGAGATAATTCAAGTTGTAAAACCTTTACTAAAGCCCTGGCCAGCATGGCTCAGTTGGTTGGGTGTCATCTCATATACCGAAAGGTTAATGGTTTGATTCCTGGTCAGGGCATATGCCTGGGTTGAGGGCTTAATCCTTGGTGGGAGGCATGCAGGAAGCAGCCAATTAATTTTTCTCTCCATCTCCTTTCCTTTCTCAAATAACTCAATTAAAAAATCTTAAAAATCAATGAATAAATAAAAATTGCATTAACTGTTTGTAGAGCCATTTACAGTTTTCTGCTTTGTCTCTTAAATACATAATTCACTGGCTTAAAAGGGAACAAAACCATTTGACTAAATGATGGTTATTACACACATTATAGAAAGCATCAAATCCTTAGGTATTGCTCCTCAGTGTCAATTCAAGAGTGCTGGTTTCCCAAATGTTTAGTTACTCATTCAAGATAAGCACAGAGAGTAAGAGTAAACACCGAAAAACTTCCATAGAAAGTTGATTTTATGATGACACTCAAGCACATGATTGTGTGTTTTACAAAATTACTGCGCTATCATGAGGTTTGGAAATAAAGCTGGTCCTTCATCACAGACAGGAGAAGCAGCACTGGCTGGCAAACTATGGCCTACCAGCCCACCATCTGGGAGCTAAGAAAGTGCTTTCAGATAAACATTTAAAACCAATTTGATAATAGGAAACACTAACTTTGGACTCCAATTAAGGTAAATATTACCTACCCTCCTCCCTCTAAAGATTTCCATCCTTATTACCGTATTAGAAAAAAATTTTACTAAATTATTGTATTTTAAATTTTGTCAATGTAAAATTGTGAAAATTTGTTTTCTCTCTTGTTAGAGAAGTAGTAGTCTCAGGTTTGCCTCTTGGCCTGCAAAAACTAAAATAGTTATTCTCTGGCCTTTTACAGAAAAAGTTTGTTGAGACCTTTGGTCTTGCTCATATAACACTAGTTGGCACCAAGTTGAGTTTCAAATATTGCATGTATGTGTGTGTGCACATGTGTTAACATGGTTAAGTAATTGACCCCTCCCCCCCAGTTTTTTCTAGAAAACTCCCTAGAGGTTTTTACTTCACAGCTACAGCCTGACACTCACCCCTTAAAACAAGTGATCACATTAGTTCAGTTGCATCAGTTGCTATTGTTAAGAACTGAGCCTGTGTCCTTAGGAGTCAATGAAGCATTTCTTCCCCCCACAACCTGCCTGAAAAAAACCCCCACCATTTTGGTCTGCCATTCAAGTGACATCTATACTCCCTGGAACTCAGAGTTGTATTTTAAGTTTGCAGACCTACACTTTAATCTTAAATGAATCTTGAAGTTCATGATCTTTTCCCAGTTATCCAAAATGACCTTTGTGTACTCTCAAATGCAGAACACTGACCCTGTTCTTTCTGTATGATCCGAACATTCAGCAACACAGAACAAAAGTATAATTTGCTCATCGTTCTCAGAAATTGTTAAATACTAAGAGAAATAACAAAATGTGTTACTTGTCTTCTTCAGGGTTAAAATCAATTCTATGTCCCTCATATAAAAATCTAAAAGACATCCAACAGTTGCTATTTCATACCTCTAAAATCCCTTTTCGTTTCTTTTCTTCACTGTCTGCGAATCCACTTAATATTTGGTAACAGTCTTTACAAACTTTGCTCAATTTACCACCATCATACTCCAGTTGAGCTTTGTAATCAGAACACTTCCAACAAACCACCTTAAATTAGAAAAGGTAACGAAGGGTCAATAATCATATTTTAAAAACATTAAGATTTAAGCCATAAACATTTACAATGATAATACATGAGAAAGAGCTATATATTAAAAGGCAAATTTTTATTACGCGAAGAACATCCCCATGAACATTAGGGTTATCATCACAATATTACAGTGCTCTTTGTGATGGGCTGTGCTTCCTTTTCTTTCTGACCCTAAAGGTAGGAGATCTTCAGAGGCTTAATCCAAACCCTTACTCTTCATACCTCCGGATGTTTCTTGGGTATCCCGCCAAAATGCGCTCATGACCTTCCTTGTCCTGAGCGCTCTCCTTCCCCCACCCCGTCCTTCCCAACCTGTCCTCTCCCCTTGCTCCCTGTAGTAGAAGACAGCACAGTCATTCAACCAGTCATGGCAAGTCATCAGCCTTGGGACATCCCTGACACCTCTCCATGGCTCACCCCGAAGAGTCATCCTACGACAAAGTCCTGCCAATTTGACCTCCTAGGAAGTTTCAATCTGTCCATTTTTCTACATCTTCCTTGTAATCCCCTGAATCCAAGCTATCAGTCAGTGTCCTCATTTGGACTAGGATAGCCTCGTGATTGCTCCTTGTAGCATTCTTACTGGCCTCCAGGCTTCTACTCTTACATCCCTCCAAGCTATTTTCCAAATAGCACCAGATAGCTCTCCTAAAAATCATAATCTGATATGTTTCTCTCTATTTAAGTCCTTCAGTCTTCTCCTTGCTGTTGGATAATGGACACACTCTTCACTAAGGCCCACAAAGTCCTCCATTATCTGCTCCTCTGACTCCCCGTATCTTCAGTGACTCTGGCTTCTACGGCCCAAAGGGCTATGCTCCCTCCCGCCTCATCTTTGCTTCATGAGTGAACTCGTTCATCCTCCAGATGTTGACTCAAACTTCACTTCTTTAAGGAAGACTCCTCCAACTGCCAGAACAGAGCATGTCCCTTAGCACTGAGCTACTCAAGTTCCCTGTATTCTTTTTCATGTACTGATTACAAGTTATACTCATTTACTTGTGTGACTATTTATTTAATGTTTATTACTCTGACAAAGACTACAAGCTCTATGAGATTGTTCTTATCTATTTTGCTCACCAGCACACAATAAGCATTTATTGAATGCCAAGAAATGAATAACTATAATGAAAATACATATGACTTCTTAGCGAATGGCATTTTCCTTAATTACTATAGGATAATTGTTAGCAAAAAAACAAAACAAAAAACAACCTTCTACTTAAAAAACTTATCGTCTTGCTTATAGAAGCATATCCCCCCCCCCCCAATTCATAGTAAACAAACTCTATTTAAGAAATGTAAATATTTGTAAAACTTTTGGTTTAGGTTCACAGCATGTAAAATTCATGATATAATTATAATAAAATTACACTAGGATTCAGAATTAGACTTGTTTGAATCTGTAAACACCTGTTAACTGATATCTTCTTTTTAAATCATATCATAGTATTTTGATGATCCACATTCAAACACATTTTTTGTTTGTTCAATGAACCAAATATATCAGTACCTAAAATCATTTCAAGCAAACTTGATAGATTTTAAAAAGTCTTACCCTAGGGGAGAGGAGGGAAATGTTTGCTACCACTTCAATTTGACTACAAAACGGTCTTGCTGAGTCAAAACTTAGAAAAAGAGGAAGAATAAATCTATAGTGTGAGGATAATCTAAAAGAGCTATTAATAAGAATAGTTGCACTTAGCACACTAATAATATATTACACTGCAAAGCCTACCCTTTTGTTTATTCATTGCTTTTTAGAAGTATGTAATCTCCTTTTTTATATATACTTTATTGATTTTTCACAGAGAGGAAGAGAGAGGGATAGAGAGTTAGAAACATCGATGAGAGAGAAACATCGATCAGCTGCCTCCTGCACACTCCCCACTGAGGATGTGCTCGCAACCAAGATACATGCCCTTGACCGGAATCGAACCTGGGACCCTTGAGTCCGCAGGCTGACGCTCTATTCACTGAGCCAAACTGGTTAAGGGCTAGAAGTATGTAATCTTTAACGAGGTTTACAAGGCCCTTCAAAACCTGCTGCTACCTTTCTCCAGCTTCAGTCCATGCTTAGTTCCTCGTCATTCTTTCCATACGAAACAACTCAATTTCTGAAAACCTGTTATGTACCTTCTCTGACTTGAGTTATAACCATACACCTCTAATGGGCACCCAGTAGTCCACCTTTGTTTCTCAGACAGGCTCAAACCTGGCCAGAGATGACTATTTCACCCTTAGTCCTTCTCAAACCTCCTCCACCTTTCTTCCTTCCCCCTTTATTTCCAGCTGATGACATTTTCTCCTACCTCGATGAAAAAACAGATAGCACCAGACCCAAATTCCCTCATTTCCCATCAGCAAACTAAAAAACACCACATTTACAGCCACTGTTTTGTTTTCCTTTCCGTTACCATGGAGGGAAGTTTCCCCCTCCCCATCAAAAGCCTGAACTTCCACTTACGCTAAAAATTCTATTTGACCTCTCAAAGCCACCAACTCCTTTGGTTATCATTTCTCTACCGTTTCTTCTGCCACACTTCCTCTTACTCATCACACTCCAGCACACGGCCTTTGGCAGTCTCAAGAAAAGACCAAGCTCTGGCCTGCCTTGGGGCTTGTGAGATACAGACTCTGCATGAACACATGTCCCAACTCCCTTCTGAGGTTAGCTCTTCCTCACCTTTTAGAGATCAGCTTGCATATCAACCCCTCAGACAGATCTTCATTTTTCTAACTAAAAGTGGTTCCAAAGCTCCTTCCTTGCCATTGTTCTCCATTTTATATTTCTTGATTGCCTCCTTATTGCATCTATAGTCCTTTGAAATGCTTATCTGTCCATTTACCCGATTTGGGTCTATTTTTCTCCATTAGAACGTAAGCTACAGGAAGCTGGGTACCATTTTGGCTGCCATTTTTTCTCCAGGACCCAGCACTGTGCTTTGTGCATACCTGTCACTAAAGTAAGTTTATCTATGAAGTGCTCTACTGAATGAGTTTTGGCGTCTTTTCCAAGCTGATGATTTTACAATACTTATCGAGTTACTGCCACCTTAATGACCAAGAAATCTCACGTACATGTCCACATGCTCGACAATGATGCCTTCTCCTTGTCAGTGCGTTGAATGGCTCTTTGCATTTCATACACATCGTTACTTCATTATCTCGGATCCATCGTGGGGCTCTTTTCCCTAGCTCAGCAGTCTAAAAAGGGAAGAGAGATTCAATTTTAACAGAAGAAAACTGTCATTTCCTTCCTGCCTGCCTTCCAAGCACTTTAACAACATTGCTCATACCATGTTCTGGTAAAGAAGCAAAAGGTTCAAAGAGGTTTAAGCAGTATTAGAAAAGCACCCACTATTACATTCATCTAAGAAGGAAGGAGATTCTGTCTAATAGCCAGTTGTGAAGGAAAAAGACTAGATAACAAAATGACCAGACAGATCTTTTGAAATTGCAAAGAGCCTAAAATTGAGAATTTAATTCAACTTACAGAAACCTCTGACTGAATGTCATTATCCTTTGCAATCGCATTTCTGAAGGTTTCATACCTCTGATGGAAAGCATCGATAGTCTCTTGAAGGGCCTAAAATATAAATAAAATTCAAAGCACACATTAAAGTATCACATGAAAATTTATTAAAATACTTTATTAAGCAAATATCTATGAAGGGAATCACTTTAAAAATTAAATAACCGCCCTAACTGGTTTGGCTCAGTGGATAGAGTGTCGGCCTGCAGACTAAAGGGTCCCAAGTTCGATTCCGGTCAAGGGCATGTATCTTGGTTGCGGGCACATCTCCAGTGGGGAGTGTGCAGGAGGCAGCTCAATCGATGTTTCTCTCTCATTGATGTTTCTCATTCTCTATCCCTCTCCCTTCCTCTCTGTAAAAAATCAATAAAATATATTTAAAAAAAATTAAACGACCTTGCCCTGGCCTGCAAGGTTTGGTGGTTAGAGCGTTGGCCTACGCACTGGAGGGACACAGGTTTGATTCCCAGTCAAGAGCACATACCTGGGTTGCAGGTCCGATCCTGGTCCCTAACTGGGGGCGCATGTGGTCAACAACCAACCCAGATGTCTCTGTCATATTGATGTTTCTGTCTCTCTTCCCTCTCTCTTTCCCTCTCCTCTTCCCCCCTCCCTTCCACTCTCCCTAGGAATCAGTGGAAAAAATATCCTCACTCATCGGGTACAGATTTAAAAAAATTTAAATGACCTTGATCCGATGATGACATGTGCACAACACAACAATATCTGCACGTTTGTGCACACACACAGAGAGATTGCCAAAACAAAAACTAAAAACAGAAATAAGGTTTACCTTGATCCATTCTTCTTTGTCTTGTTCAGAACTAAAACAAAACAAAATTAAACTGAATGCAGAGACCATTAATGAGTTACACCTGGTGAATAAAACTATGTTTTAATGTTCTTCCAACTTTCTGGAAAACTCAGGGATGTCCAAGAAAGAGTTACAATTAAAATTAAACAGACTCTCTGGCAATGAAACAAATAAATTCTTGAACAGAGTTTTAGAGCATCCATTTACTTTGGTACAGATAATTTTTGATGGGGAGAGATAAGTTCAGCTTTTACAATAGAATGCTCTGACATTAAGTTCAACAGCCATCATCTAGTTATAGACATTAGGCATTGGATATACAAGTAGCCTTCAATTCACCTTTATAAAAGCCGATGGGGCCTTTAAAGGCAATGGGCCACAGCCCACCTTAAGAAATATTATAATTAGCTTTGAGAATCTCAAATATCTTTGTAAGGTTTTAGGGAACTATTTAACACTAGTGCCCTGGTGCATGGATTTGTGCACATTGAAAGGAAATTAATTAGAAGGTGGTCAGTGGGGTGGCACTGGGTGAGATGAGCCAGACACACCCTGGAGCTACCCTCCCAAGGTCCATCCCCAGCCAGCTACACCTTGTGTGGTGCCGAGGCTTGAATGGCATCTGCAGAGCGAGCGGGGTCCCTCCAGCAGGTGGGGTCCCTTGGCCTGGCCTGCGGGGATCGGGCTGAAACCGGCTCTCTGACATCCCCCAAAGGGTCCTGGATTGCGAGAGGGCAGTTCTTGGGTGACACACCCTGGAATCGGGCTCCCTCCTCTCTGGTTCCAGGGTGTGTCACCTGAGAACCATCACTGCCAAGTCACTGCAGCTCAGCAGCTCCTGCATTGAGCATCTGCCCTCTGGGGGTCATTGCACGTCATAGCTACTGGTCAGATGGTAGCTTAGCCTTTTCTATGATGAACAATTTAATTTTATTTTGCTAGAAGGCTTCAGACAATACCATACCTAACCGATTATAGATAAAACAAAACAAATAGTTTAAATGCCTGAAGGAAGGACGTTGCACAGATTAATGGGATCCAATATTTAATGACTTTTTACTGGGGAAAAAATTCCCTTGACTGTAATCAAATCCCCTGGTTTTCCTTTATTTTCTTTATTCCATTCTCTCTTGAAGGTAGCTTACAGAGCTGGTTGTTGTCATATAACTATCTTAGAAAAATCCCCGTTAGTAGACTCTGGACTAAGATCTCCAAAGAGTGGGCTCTATTTGTGTGTGTTGGGCAGGTGAGGGCTAAGGTTGAGTTCCACCTGAATGTCACATGCCTTGGTCCCACAGGGATCACACATGTATGAGACTGGCAGGAGGTTTGCTCCTATGACACTGTCTGTTCTTCCAGTAAATTTATTTTTGAGTACCACAATATCCCAAGAATGCTGCTGGAATCTATACCTATAAAATGGAAGATTCCACTTACTGTTCCTCTGGGGATGGTGTGGTGTGATATCAATCTCTCCCCTCAAAAAAGATTCTCCCTGTTGTTGTGCTCTGCCCCCACCAAATCAGCTCTACGGCCCTGAAAGCTTGTATGCATGCAAGCTGCTTTTAGTTTTTTAAATGCTAAGGAACATGACAAGTCTTCAATCCTTTGTTTAGTTTACTTACCACTATATTTTTCTTTCCATTCAGCAACCAAAAGCCATTAAATAAAAACTACAGAAACTAAGAATACTTTATATTCTTTTGAACATGGAAGGGTACACAGAGTTGCAGAGGTCAGTCTTCAGGCTGACTTATTTATTAGCAAGAAAAGCAGAGCCCCCCTCTGACATTTCAGAGCTGGCAGCACCTTCATTCCTCCACAGTGGAGACTCCGCTAACAACAATCAGAACTAGTGGAGTCCTTGTTGCCAGGTCCAATCACCCAGTGAGTCCACATCTACATTCTTCTCTTGGGTTTGATGGCTGGAGCCCAAACCCCATCATGGTAAGGTAGAAAAACCATGATATTCAAAGCCAAGTCCTCCACCATTTTAACTCGTGCTTGAAATGCCACCTTTGAATCCTTAGCTCAGTCCTCTGGCAGCCTGCCACATCTTCCATAACTGTAATTTCACCAGTTCCTGCCTTCCAGGGCACACATTCCTGCTAAAATGATTTATCTTTTTTTTTTGAAAGTCTGAAGTTTAAGCTCTTATGTGGTCACTGAGTACAAATCCAGGATGAATCACATGAGCAGCCAGAACCACATGCTATTGGTGCAAAGGAACAGAAGGGCTCTCTGACTCTCCAGATTCTAGGGTGTCAGACCATCAATGCTGGGCCCTGGCCAGTGTTGCTCGGTGGTTTGAGTGTGCACCAACGGGTCTCTGGTTCAGTTCTCGGTTAAGGGCATGTATGTGCCTGGGTTGCAGTTTCGATCCCATGTGTGGGAGGCAACCAACTGAAGTGTCTCAATTGAAGTGTCTCTCTCACATCAATGCCCCCCCCACTCCCCTCCTCCCCCGCCCCTCTTCTACTCTCTCTAAAAATCAATGGAACAATATCCTCGGGTAAGGATTAACAACAGCAAAAAGAACCATCAGTGCCGGGATTGGTACTTAACCCTCTGATCTGTGATGTTTTGAAGCCTCCTAATTTTCACCAGGCCAGGCCTTTATAGGATGAATAGATAACAGTCTTCTAAAGCGGGTATTTAAAACCCAACAGCACTCTGTCCTGCAGTGGTTCATGCACAAGGTAGCTGTGATCTACTGCAGTGGTTCTCATATCTTTTTCTTTGCAAATATGGTTATGCTAGAGGGATGGATGCTGGAATTCCAGCTCTTTCTCTTCCATTCAGTAAAGCACGTAAGAAGAACCATCCCTTCAGAATCCCTGGTCACTAGAGGCCGCTACAGCCCCAAATGGGCTCCTTCATGTGTCCTCCGACGGTGGCAAGAGAATCTACCTTTTCCAGCCTGCCTCCTTCGAACATTCTATCAAAGTACCAATAAGTCCCATGAATGCAGAGCTTCTGAAGGACTGAGAGTCAAACTTCAACATTTAGCATGGGATAATAAGCATCAATGAACATGTGTGGGCCAGAGGAAGGATGGAGGGGAAAAGGGTTAGGGGAGAACCTTTGCCTATGAGACGCGAAACGTTGGCTTAAACACAACAACTTCATTCTCTGAGCACCTTGTAAATCTAAAGAGTAAAAATAACTTACTGAGCCCTAACCGGTTTGGCTCAGTGGATAGAGCGTCTGCCTGCGGACTGAAAGGTCCCAGGTTCGATTCCGGTCAAGGACATGTACCTTGGTTGCGGGCACATCCCCAGTAGGGGGTGTGCAGGAGGCATCGATGTTTCTCTCTCATCGAAGTGTCTGGCTCTCTATCCCTCTCCCTTCCCCTTTGTAAAAAAATATATATATATATATTATATTTAAAAAAAAAACACGTACTGAGCATTAATTTCTGAAAACGACTATCCTAGGCACTGCAGGGGAATCAAAAGAGATGACATAATTCCTGCTTTTTAAGGGCTTCCATCTCTCCACTTATGTCCGACCAGACTCAGAGGCTTGTAGCATTCACCTGGGAAAGACTCGGTATTTTCTATTCCACAATGAATTCAGAGGATTTTGAGAGCTGTGTACTAAGAATGGCTCTCTTACCTGGCTTGCAATTCCAGTGTTCTCTCTTTCCCAGATACCTGGAAAGTGTGCGGATATTCCTCATTGTGAGTCTCCACAACTTGCATTCCATCTAAGCCGACCCTGGTTCGAACTGTGAATTTGGAGCCCACCAAGCTGAATTTTGGCACACAGTACAGCAACATGTTGTTGAACTGCAAGGAGACAGAACACATATCGATAAACAGGAATACAAAGTGAGAAGAAAGTGACCAATACTGAAGGTAGCCCTAGACAACATTCCAAGGACTTCCCAAGGAGTACCAGACTTTCCATGTGAGCAAAATTATTTAAATACTATACAGAATTGAGATTTTGTGCTTGTACCAAAATTATCAGTTTAAAATGCATAGCTTATACTTTCCTTTGTTGGTTCATAAGTATTTTATTGATATTTAAATAAACCAATCATTATTTTGTTTTTGTTTTTTTAAATATATTTTATTGGTTTTTTTACAGAGGGGAAGGGAGAGGAATAGAGAGTTAGAAACATCGATGAGAGAGAAACATCAATCAGTTGCCTCCTGCACACCTCCTACTGGGGATGTGCCCGCAACCAAGGTACATGCCCTTGACCGGAATAGAACCTGGGACCTTTCAGTCCGCAGCCCAAAGCTCTATCCACTGAGCCAAACCAATCAGGGCACCAATCATTATTTTGAACCATTAAAGAAATTAATTCAATTCAGCAACAATATATTAAGAACCTTCCATATACCAGTAACTGAAACTATCAACTCATAAAGTTGAAGTACTTAGAGAACAAAATTTCTAATTGTTATATCTCAGACAGCAATTCTATAATAGCTGTTAGAGGAAAAGTTTAATACTTAGCCATTCTTTTTATCAGTGTATTTATTGTTAAGTTAATATAACCAAAATGATTAGTTTAAATTTTGTTCAAACATGTGGGGTTAAGCACATTGTCAATGTAAAAAACAAAAAAACAAAGTCGCTGTTTTATATTGATCCACAACTTGCTTAAAAATTCATCCCATATGAATTAATAGAAAAGTTATCTATTTTAGGAAAAAGTCTTTAAAGACCTTTATAGGATCTACTTAAAAAAAAAAAAAATTTATATATATATAAAATTGATTTTTTACAGAGAGGAAGGGAGAGGAATAGAGAGTTAGAAACATCGATAAGAGAGAAACATTGACCAGCTGCCTCCTGCACACTCCCTACTGGGGATGTGCCCGCAACCAAGGTACATGCCCTTGACTGGAATCGAACCTGGGGCCCTTCAGTCCCCAGGCCGATGCTCTATCCACTGAGCCATACCGGTTAGGGCAGGATCTACTTTTAAAATGTAAAATTTATTTTGGAGCCAGTCAACTGAAGTGTAGTCCCTTTTTTTCCAGTCAGCAGGAGTAGCTCCTGCTCATCCCTTCGAATGTATTAAAATATGCACAGGGATGAAAGAGTAAATATTTGGGTTAATTTGTGGGAAGATCCATACCTATATTCCTACTTCACATTTATTGTTTCTAGGGTTACATATATTTTTTAAAGACATGAGCAACTGGGACCTAAACCCTTATGCGCCTTGTAACCTCTCATGTCTCAGGATCATTCTCTGTAAAAGTTACAGGTTGTTGACAGAATTAAAAGAGGAAAATGTCTGGTTCTATAAGCTCCTCTCTTTGGCTCCACACGGCCATAAAGACAAGAAATGGTGATGGATATTTAAAGATATTTCCACATGTTTATGTGATACTATCCTTTGTACTCATTCTGAAAGCCAATTTCTCATCAGTTGTTCCTCATACATTATTTTGCAACTTCCTCTAACCAGTGTCAGAAATTTCATTTCCATAACTGGATAATGTAAAATAAAAGGACACTAAAATACACTTTATCAGATATATCTCAACACCACATTTCTCATTTACATTTTTAGAAGAGAACACTCAGGGGATTGATGACCCCAGCCTTTGTCATGTCCGCCGTATTCTAACTATGGCAATCAGAGCCTCACTGTAACACCTGGGATTCAGTTGGAAACCACACTGCAAGGTTCTCAGCACCATTCCAGCTTGATTAAGGTTCCAGCTCGCCTGCTACCTGTTCATGATTAACATTTCTCTCTCTCTTCTAAGCCTCTGGAAAAGATTTGGTCACACTGTGAATGGTGCAGGACATGCTGCACCAAAATGGACAGGGCTAATACATTCAAGATGGCAACAAGAACTATTTTTTTCTGCATACTGAGCAATAAATGTAATGTTTTGTACTCAAGTTCACTTTATAAAATTCAGCAAAGTTTTATTATTTTATAGAAACACAAGTTGATAAATATGGAAGTTCTCAGTAATTGCTTTTTGGAGTTATGCTCATACAAGATGGTAGGCTTTAAAAAAAAAAACAACTTCCTTCCTTCCTTCCTTCCTTCCTTCCTTCCTTCCTCCCTCCCTCCCTCCCTCCCTCCCTCCCTCCCTCCCTTCCTTCCTTAATAGTTTATTGATGTTTAGAGGAAGAAGAAGGAAAAGGGAGAAACATTGTTTGGCTGCCTCTTGCATGCCCCCTACCAGGGATCAAACCTACAACCCCAGCATGTGCCCTGACCTGGAGTTGAACCAGCAACCTTTTGGTGCATGGATGATGCCCAACCGAGCCACACCAGCCAGGGCCAGACTATCTTACACTGAACTAGAGGAATGGTGCACGAATTTGTGCACAGGTGGGGTCCCTCGGGGTGGCCTGCAGAGATCAGGCCCCAACTCACGCCCCCAGCCTCTCAGCCCCACAGTCCTGCCTTGACCTCACCTGCTCCACCATCCCGCCTGCGGGGCAATTGATCAGGGCTGGGTCCCCCAGGTGCTGAGGGAGCCAGGCGGTAGGCCCTGCCCCCTGTCGCTGGTTGCAGTCTGCAGGACGATCAGGCCCCCACTCGTACCTGCCTTGACCTGGTGCTGCCTGCTCGCCTGCTCCACCATCCGACTGCGACCCGCTCTCGTCAGGGCCCATCAGGGCCAGCAGCACCTCCACTGCCACCTGCTGCCAGCACCGCATTGCTGATGCCCGCCATGTTCCATGCCACCCCCTGGTGGTCATCACACATCATAACAAGCAGTTGAACTGGTCGAACTCCTAGTTGAATGACCACCCAAGGGGACAATTTGCATATTAGGCTTTTATTATATAGGATGATAGATATATTACTCTTCCCCTTTTATGTTTTCAGGATTACATTTCCCCTATTGTATTCTTCCTAAGTGGAACTTCATATTCATATTGTCAATAACTATACATTAACTTTTTTTTTAATTTATTTTTATTGTTCAGATTATTACAGTTGTTCCTCTTTTTTCCCCCATAGCTCCCCTCCTCCCAATTCCCACCCCAACCTCTGACCTTGCCCCCCCCATTGTCCTCATCCATAGGTGTACAATTATTGTCCAGTCTCTTCACGCATCCCCAACACCCTTAACCCTTGAAAATTGTCAGTCCACTCCCTTTCTATGCCTCTGATTCTATTCTATTCTCAAAGGATACCTTTCAGCATTTCATATAATACTGGTTGGGTGGTGATGAACTCTTTTAGCTTTTTCTTGTCTGTGAAGCTCTTTATCCGACCCTCAATTCTGAACGATAGCTTTGCTGGGTAAAGTAATTTTGGCTGTAGGTTCTTGC
>PVJC01022707.1:0-27074 GCA_004026665.1 Murina feae
AGGGACCATGCACCAGCGTCCACCCCCCCCCAGCCTGCCATCCGGCTCTGTGCCAGGTGTGTACCCTCAGCAGTGGGGGCCCACCAGGCATGTGCGATGGTGGGCCACCCAACAGAAAACATCCACGCCTGCACTCACCAGCCATCCCACCCCCCAGTGCACGAATTCTGAGGGGGCTATGGGCAGCCTGAAAACAGCCCTCAGCCCCTCACCCAGGTTGGCCAGGCATGCCAGCAGGTGGACATCCCCAAGGGGTCCCAAACTGTGCGAGGGCACAGGCCTGGATGAGGGACCCTCCCAACCCCCGCCAAGTGCACAAATTTTTGTGCACCGGGCCCCTAGTTCAGTTATAAACAAGGAATGACATACTGATACATTACACAATGTAGATGAACCTCGAAAACACTATGTTAAGTAAAAGAGGTGAGACACAAAACATCATACATTATGTAATTCCATTTATACGAAATATCCAAAATAGGTAAATCCATAGAGACAGAAAGTAGACTGGTGTTTGTAAGGGGCTGAGGGCTGAAGGAAGGGGGAATAGGGAATGAAAGCATCATGATACAGAGTCTTCTTTGGTTGATGAAAATATGTTGATAGAGGTGGTGGTTGTAAAGCACTGTGAATGCACTAAATACCACTGAATTGTACACTTTAAGACGGTTAATTTTATGTTATGTGAATTTTACCTCAATAAAATTTTAAAAACTAAAAAATGGGAAAAGACTCCATTGAATTCTCCAAGGCTACCTATATAATGGCATAGCATATCACCTGTGGCTAGGTGCCCAGGAAATATTTATGAAATTGAATGGTAGAAAATATTCACGTCCTGTAAGTACACTTATTTCTTTGGAATTAGTCAAGATCATTCTAGGCCATTCAGCTGACTAAGACACATTATCCAACTGAGTCATGCCATCTTAGTTTTGAAAATAATGATGTGTAAATACAAAGTAAGAGACTGCTGCCACAAACTGACATTTCCTCCTGCCTAGCAAACTGGAACCTGTGCTTCAGACATTCCAGCCCAAATGCTACCTCCCCTGGGAGCTTCTCCTACCTCTCCAGGCAGAGCTTCCTTCTTCATGGGCCTTCCACCTTCTGCTGTTTAAGGTTATCTTCAAGGTTATCTAAGTACCTCCAGTTCTATGTCTCCTGTCTCCCCACAACAGTGTCACTCAAAAGAAAGCAATGGCTTTAATCTATTGGCACACACTTAGCAAGAAACACCCTGTTGGCAAAGAGAAGTCTTCACAAATGTTTGTCAAATGACAGAATGAATGAACCAAGGAATGACTGAATGAAGAAACTTTTGGTCTGACTTGCAAACTATCTCCAAGGGCAATTCTAAAATTAGAAGTCCGTAATGCCAGATTTTTGAAATGAATGTACATATGTTCAATGTGACTCTTGAAAGAAACTCTCTGGCTGTTGAAATTCTAATGACTTTGCCAAAACCCGTCCAGTGCTTCTTTAATTGACACACCTTATACATTCTCCCTGGGGTGACTGGGGTGCAAAGCATATAGTCAGGCAGATGCTACTAAGACCAAAGATTTTTCCGCATAAACATGTGCTAACTTGTTCTCTGCAAAAGTAAACAACGGGTCTTTGTCACTGAGGAAGAAATGTTTTAAAATTTTTGTAATCAAACTGCCAGGGCAATTCTGCCAGACTTTCTTATCTCCTGGGAACATCCTCTGATAACAATGCAGTTTTGTGCTAAATTTCAAACAAATCTGGGCCACTGCAGGTTCCTCAGGGTGGGGACGGCCATGTAATTATGTGCCTTCATTCTGTCCTTACACAAAACAAGATGGAATTCTTAGCATTTTTCTTTGACCTTTGGGGCATTCCTTGAAACTTGAAATGGCATGAAACTTAATGGATTGAAATAAGGAAAAATAGTGTTCACCTGAAACTACACACACCTGATAATATAAGTCTTTAAAAAGCTATGCTGAAAACATTCCCAAGGTTTTGAAACTCAGTCCCATTTTGATGGCCAACCATTGGGCTAAAATTCACTACCTAAAACAGCATTTCTAGCACCCCCCCCAACCACTCTGCTTTATTTTCTTCCTGGTTCTTATCACTACCTTGTATTTGATCATATATTTATCTGTTTATGGTCTGTTTATCCCAATAGAATGTGAACGCCATGGTAGCAAGGACTTTATGTATCCTACTATAGACCCAGTGCACAAAAATTTGTGCACTTGGGGGGGGTCCCCCAGCCCGGCCTGCGCCCTCTTGAAATCTGGGACTCCTCAGGGGATGTCCACCTGCTGAGGTGCCTGGTCAGCCTGGGTGAAAGGCTGAGGGCTGTTTTCAGGCTGGCACAGCCCCTTCAGGGTTCAGGTTCCTACTGGGGTGCCTGGATAGCCTGGGTGAGGGGCAGAGGGCCATTTCAGGCTGCCCACAGCCCCTTCAAGGTTCGGGTCCCTACTGGGGTGCCTGGCTGGAAGCAGGTATCTGGGATTTATTTAACTTCTATAATTGAAACTTTGTTGCCTTGGTTCCCCGCTGGAAGCCTGGGTTGCCCCTGGAACTCAAGGTCCCAGCCTGGCAGGTATCTGGGGTTTATCTTTTATAATTGAAACTTTGTAGCCTTGAGTAGAGCTCAGGGCCTGCATGGCCCTGGCTTCCTTCATTGCCTGGGACAACTCCAGTTCCCTGGCCACCGCCATCTTAGCTGAGTTAATTTGCATATTTGCTCCTGATTGGTTGGTGGGCGTGGCTTGTGGGTATAACGGAATTGGGGTCAATTTGCATATTACTCTTTTATTAGATTAGATTACTGCCATGCTTGCTGCAGCTAGAAGGGTACCTGAGACAATAGATACTCAATTCCTTTTTGTTGACTGTGTCTTTCATCTAAATTATATTTAAAAATTGTGATCATTAAAGGAAATAAGAAAGAAGTACTTGGAAGCAATTCAAAACAATAAGTTTCACTCAGTCATGTTTAACAACTGCAAAATTCACACACTCACTAGCAAACTAAATCTATCAGAGACACACTGACATAACCTACAGAGAGACACCAAAGAAAGTGCCTGTGCCTCCTTGCACATGGTGACGTTACAATCAATATGTAACACAGATTTATGTGATAAGCTCCCAAGTATTATTTGAATGAACTGTCCAGATAGCAGTTTAGCTTAAATTCTGAGTTGCCAAGTAAAATGTTGATACATCTCAAAATAAACACAGTTCTGGCACAGACTTATCCCATTCTAGTGTATGTATACGTGACCGTATTTTTAACATGAGACAAACAATGCACTCATCGAGTATTCATAACGGGAGCTCCCACCATGTTCCCTGACTCCTACTTTATTATGATATTGCTTTCAGCTCTAAACGCTGGTCTTCATCTCTTGTTTCTGCCACTGTTTTCAATGTCAACTCTTAGATCCGATAGCAAGGTCAGCTTCACCTCCCAGGCCAACCCACACCAACCCTCTGGCTTCCCGCGCAGCCCTTCTTAGAAGCACTTCACCTGATTCAGTGCAGCCCTGTGTCCCACCTCTGGCTTGGAGCGTCCCTGAGGCAGTTTGAACACAAGCCCACCACCCAGACAGACACAGGGTAGAGTTTAGCCATATGAACACAATGCCATGCCACGAAAATAAACTGCGTCTTACCACACTGAAAATGCTTGGTGCCATGTCCCCAATCACTTACTTTACCCATATGCCCCAAGTTCACTCTCAACACAGGAAGGCAGAGCAAACCCAGTGAAAGTATTTCTGTGTGTAATAATATTGCATGCAAATTAATTGTCTTGGTCATAAAAATTAATAAGATTTTATAGTTGTTCTGACTAATAAAAGAACAATTTCAGTAATAGCTTGTATTGGGGACAGAGTAGGGAGGCAAAACCTTCAAACCATTTATCCCAAGTTACAGGGGGGCTGGAGCCCATGTCATATCTGATGTTTACCCAGCATATACTGCATCACAGTGTAAGGCAGTACATATGCTACTTCCCCGTTAACTGATGAAAACAGAGTTTATTGACTTTAAACATTTAAACACATTAAAAGCAGTGTGTGCTTATTGTAAAAAGCAAAACCAAAAGACCTCAAACACGTCAGAAAAAATATGAAGTAAAAATGCCCCTCTCATTCCCCAGGGAATGAGAAGTAACAGCTTGGAATATACCCTTTACTGACACTGCTCATCACACACAAAATATTTGCATAAAAACAAAGCCAACTTGATACGCCATAATCACATTAACTTCTTTCCAACAATAGTTCAGAATTATTTCTCTTTCATCTGGGTATTATGACTAAGTTTGTCTTCCACATCCACATATTAAGAGCAGGGGTTAATTTAAGCATATGATATATCTGAGGTGTTTTGAAAAATAATTTCTCTTTCTAGAAAAGGTAATTGGAAATATTCAAAGCAAATGAATAAAAAGATCACCAAACTGAGGCGTGTCTTTTTTTGTTTGTTTGTTTGTTTTCTGATTGAAGACTAATTCCTCTTTAGCTCTGACTTATGGCCAACTTTCACATGCCTCGTGCCTGTGTTATAATCAAATCCCCCTTTGAGAAAAATATTTTCTTTCTTTTTTTAAAAAAATAGCAAGGATTTAATAGAGATTTCTCTCTCTCTCTCTTTTTTTAAATCCTCATCTGAGGATATTTTTCCATTGATTTCTAGAGGGAATGAAAGAAAGAGGGAGAGACGGGGGAAATGTCGCAGGCCAGGAAGGAGTCTGCAACCGAGGTACATGCTCCTGACCAGAACTGAACCCGGGACCCTTCGGTCTGCAGGCCGATGATCTATCTACTAAGTCATATTGGCTAGGGAGAGAAAGAAATATTTTCTTTAGTTATATGCTACTTCCTTCTTCTTGAGATATCACATTCAATACACTTGTTACTATAATTAGTACATGTTCCATCTTCCCTTGCAAGGAATTCCTACAAAAATAGGCATTTTAAAACTCTAAATTTGTTTAATGGCAGTCAAGCAGGAAAAAAAATCAATAGTCAAACAACTATTTTGGGTGTATAAGAATTTTACCAACATCCTCAAGCTGATAACAACGTTTTGCATTTTTGCATCCAAATGCATTTTCTTCGAACTATCATTTTTTCCTTAAACTTAAAAAAATTTTACATAACACGAATGTATAAATATACCACTGTGCTACATAGGACATTTTGCAGCTTGGAAGCAATGGCATAAGCAGTGAGTCAGCAAGCATGTACCAAGTACCTACTGTGTGCCATGTGCTGTGCTAGGCCTTAAGGAAACCAAGGAGAAGGTAACTTTGAGCAGGTCCCTGGCTGGTGGGGTCAGAGGATGTGAAAACCAATGACGATGCAATGGTAGGTGTGCCAGGTGAGCTCAGGGAGTAATTCCCTGCACTGCGGTGCAGAAGGATTTCCTTAGCCACAGGTCCTGAGACACGGGAACTCACCAGGTGAAGGACAGGGAAGGAACCGTGGGCGAGGAGAAGACCCAAAGCCAAGCAGAGAGGCAAGAGCACGGTATCTGAGATGAGATGCAGAGTCTGGGCGCTGGGGCCCAGGCTGTGTGACCAGAGGTGGGTGATAATGTTGGTGACACAGGTGGGGGCCAAACAGACCAGGGATTTGTGTGAGACCTTGAGTTTTCATTTTATCCCGAGGGCAGGGGCAGGATCATTGAAGATTTTGGCAAGAACTGGGAAGTAAACTGAATTGCCACTTGCTCCAAGTAAAAGTAAGACATTCTTATGTGTGAATCCCAGGAAAACTATGCAGGCCCTCACTGGGTTCTGAGCACATTTGAACAAAAGGATAATAATCTCAATGATGTGGTTTCCCAGACCACAAAAGATAGCAAACAGCACATGTGACCATTTCTTTGTATCCATATGCGATAACAGATGAATAGATGCTGACTACAATTAGTGTGAAATCATCCTTTCACAGCTGTATTTGTAATACAAATCATTATTCTAGACACCTTAAACTTACACAGGACTGTGTATCAATTATACCTCAATAAACTCAAAGAAAAAAAAAAAAAGAAAGAGCCCATGAGAAGGGAGAGAAATGGAAGCTGCCGAAAGCAAGAACCCTGACAATAGCACAAGGCAGCTGATGGTCTGAGGACACCAGGTGCAGATGCAGGGGCAACGCAGGCTGAGGGGGCCCTCACCACCACCTGTGAGGCGACTGTGAGGAATACATGACTTGATATTTGTAAAGACTGCCACCATGTAGGCACTAAGCAAGTCTGCTCTGATGCTATACTTCCGGTGGTGCCAAGAATAACTGACCCTCTATTTAGATGGATAAAGCGAGGCCCGTGGAAGTGTCCCTGGCCCCAGGCCAGTAAGTGGAAGAGACTCAGCCAGGAGGGGTGACTTCCTTTTCTACAGAGTCTAATTTCTTTGCACGTTTCCACACTCTTCCAAATATTACAGGGTGTTCCATTTGAGAAGGCAGGTAAATGTGACTAAATATAAGGAAGAGTTGCAATTTAAGAATGATTCTTGCCTGGCTGACATGGTTCAGTGGTTGAGTGTTGACCTATGAACCAGGAGGTCACTGTTCAATTCCCAGTCAGGGCACATGCCCGGATTGTGGACTCGATCCACAGTGTGGAGCATGCAGGAGGCAGCTGGTCAATGATTCTCTCTCATCATTGATGTTTTTATCTCTCTCCGTCTCTCTTCCTCTCTGATATCAATAAAAATATATACTTTAAAAAAGAGAATGGTTCTCATGTACAATATGCATTAAAATGAAAAGTTGGTGGTTGAAGGGTCCGTTTCTTGTTAGCTACTGGCTGCCTGAGTCCTGGGCTGTTCCAGGCAGAGGCTGGGCTACGGCAACAAGCTGCCCTTTCTCACTGAGGGGTCTCTGGAGACTTGGGCACAGGGGAACTTGCCCCTGAGCTTCAAGTTTCTTTGCTGCTAGCTCACACCAAATCAAATAAGCCAGGATAAAACCCATGCAGCCCTCCCAAAATCTTCCGTTGACCTATCTCATAAACTAGCACCTGCTTGGATATTCCCCCCTCTCTATTTTTTGTCAAAACCCTCTACCCAGTACTCCAATCCCTACATTGGAACTGGATCTCCATGCTCAATCTCTGTAGCAAGACGCTAGGGCTGCCCTCCTCTTGTCATTTCTCTGGGGCGTTGTACTGTCCCCTCGCCACTTTCCATATAAACATATGCCCTTTGTAGGCATGGTCCCTCCATTAACAAGCCTCTCCTGAAATTTCCAGCTGATTTCCAATCCCTCATCACCTGAGTGCACATCCCAGCACAGACAGCTTCCAGATAACGAACTAGGACAGTTATGTTTGTGGACACTGTGACCAAAGCTATTTGGCTGTCCTCCCCAGAGACAGTCTTTGTACCCAGGACAAATATAACCACATTTCCCTGAAAAACAATATTGCATGCAGCCCTAAGGGTAAATTGTGCTTGGCTTTCAATGGGAATCAGATTTGCCATGGCCCATGCCTCATGAGTTGGCCAAAGGCCAAGCACATACTCACACAGACATGCTTTTTCTATGTCTATACAAAGTTTTCCACATGCACTTAAGAGGAACAAGAGGCTGCTCTCTGAAAATAAATAAATAACTACACTTTTTTGACATCGTCTCATGTCTGTAAAAGCAGAACTGACCATCTGAAATGTTCACATCATTCACTGGAGAACTGTGAGAAATGAATTATATTTGTAAGCCTTTGTGAAGATGAAAGGGATATTACTAAAGAATGCACAGCATTCTAGCACACAATCACTTAGCTCTAGTCCTGCTTTTAAAACATAGTTTTGTGGGACTTGGTTTCGTTTTAAAATAACCCAGGCGCCCAAAAGTACGTGAGGAGTTTTTATAGTTTTAAGGCTCCATGAAAACCTTCCCTGAAAATGCCGGGGACAAAGCCGACATCTGTTAGCATGAGAGACACCTTTGTTTCTAGAATGTGAGCCTTGTGATCCAAGCTGACACAAGCCAGGGCATTTAAAAGTTAACGGTGCTGCTTCGTTCTAAATGCGTTTTCCACAAAGTCTGGATTTTAAAGACAAAGTTGACTTTAATTTTCAACTCTCTGGCTTTTTTCAATCAGAGTTATAGTCACACAGTTATTTAAACAAATGTTTTTGAACTTCCGTAATTTAGAGAAGTGACCCTTAGGTTAATGAAAGTTGTAAAATGCTTATTGTTTGAGCAAATGAAATGACTTCCGTTCTGTAAGGGGGTGGCGTGAAGACTAAAGTCTCAGAGGAAACCCAAGATACTTTTATACTGCACCGACTGTGCATGGATCAGGATTGGCAAATTTTCCTTTTTATCCCTTTATTAAAAGTGCCCTAAGTGAAGGTGCTCATAAAGAATGGATGGTTGTCAAATTTCCATTATTAAGAAAATAACACCCAAGTCTATAAGATGTAAACAGAGGCATGTAGCATGTGGTAAATTAAAGGCAAGTTGTGTGGATGATGTTTTCAACAAGTTTCAGTCCATGATAGGGACCCCATAGAGTGTCTCTCCATAGTAAGTAGGTGAAGAAAATTCAGGTGTCAGCAACTTCTCAGGCACCAGTGTCAATAAGAGGTTCGTCTTCATTTACTGACCAACGCAAGCCTCCAATAGGTACAACAGAGCATTTTGTAAATGCCACAAGATCTCTTTTTTTAATATGTTTTATTGATTTTTTACAGAGAGGAAGGGAGAGGGATAGAGTTAGAAACATCGATGAGAGAGAAACATCGATCAGCTGCCTCCTGCACATCTCCCACTGGGGATGTGCCCGCAACCACAGTACATGCCCTTGACCGGAATCAAACCTGGGATCTTTCAGTGCACAGGCCGACACTCTATCCACTGAGCCAAACCGGTTAGGGCGGCACAAGATCTTAATGATTCTAAATAATAATGTGCTTTCATATTGGCAATAATCGATTATCTTTTTTAAAAAATATTTATTGTTGAAAGTATTACAAATGTCCCTCTTTTTCCTCCCATTGATCCCTTCTAGCCCACCCCTGCCCTCATCCCAGGCCTTCACCACCCTACTGTCTGTGTCCATGGGCTCTGCATGTATGCATACAAGTCCTTTGGTGATCTCTTCCCACCCACCCCCGCCTTCCCTCTGCGATTTGACAGTCTGTTCCATGCTTCTATGTCTCTGGATTTATTTTGTTCAGTTTATTTTGTTCTGTGCATTAGACTAACTAATTATCTCAATTTAAAAAAAGCTTTATTATATGTTCCTAAGACCAACGATAGTTCTCACCAGAGGTGTGAACCGAATCCCCAGGAAACATTTTTTTTTTTAAGAGCTCTGTGTTCTTCCATGGGAAAGTCTGATTATAAGTCTGGTATGGGGTTGGGATGATGACAGATGATGGATGGATGGATGGATGGATGGATGGATGGATGGATGGATGGACAGACAGATAGGTAGATAAACAGACAGGGAGATGGATGGGTAAATAGATAAGTGACAGACAGACACATTTTAATTCCACAAGCAACTGTGATGGGCTCCCCACTACTCATCTTAAATGGTAGATGGCCACATCACTCAACTCCAGTAAAAATGGATCCATCGTTTCTATGAAACTATTAGTGCACAAGAAAAGATACAGCTCAGGCTCTTTTCTGCCAGTTCATTCATTCGCCCTCTTAGTCAGGTCGGGCTGCACAAGGTGATGAGCTCATGCCGAAGACGAGGCCGTGTCCCTAAGGAGCCTGCGGTCTAGCTGAAGAGGCAGACACATAAAGCAGCATCACAATTTACCTGACAGGTGCTGACACAGGGCTGGGAGAGTGCTGTTTGGGAGTAGAGGAAAGAGAACGCTAACTCCATCCGGAAGAACTGCACAAGGTTCACAGAGGAGGCGGCCCTGGAGCTGGGTCTCATTCCATGTGGAGGCTTTTCCTGGTGGTGATGGGGGATGCAGACAGTGCCCTCACTAGAAGGAGTGGCATGATGAAGTTACGTGTGTTTCTGGGGTGTATTGAGAAGTGCAGAGTGGCCAGACCATCATACATGTGTGTGAAGGGAATGGCGAGAAGGAAGGGCAGTTAGGGTGGGCATGTGAGGTGCATCTGTGCAGGAGGGTGCAACAGGCAAAACAAACAAACAACAAACAAACACAAACAGAATGAGGGTCGCCTCCAAGCCGCCTTTGTAATCCCTGGAGGGCGCCCCCAATACTAAATGTTTCGTTTGAAAAGACATTTTGAGTTGTTTTTTTTAAAGCCCTCTGTCAATTATACTTTTTCAAATGATCCTCATGACCATATTAAATCAAATATTACAAAAGATGAGTTATTTTAATTTTACTGTTTCCATTAGAAGATATATATTGAGCCTCATGTAAAAAGCGTCATTTCCCCAAATACTCAGAAAAGCAAGTTATGAAATCCCTACGCTTAAATGTTTAAGGTCATTGTCGGTTTAAAACGATCTGAAACTCATTCTGAGGTTGTGTGTGTGTGCATGCGCATTGCGTGTGTGTATGTGGAGAGGGGAGTATGAGGTGGAACAGGACCTATTTCTCCGTCTCTAAAAGCAGGCCGCCTGTGGTGGGTCACATGGATCCAGCAAATATAGCATCGGTGTCTAATAGTGGCCCTGACCCAGCCGCTCAGCACAGATACACAGCTAGTGATGCCTGAGTCATAGCAGTGCTGCTGGGGGGTCTAATGATGTTCCTGTTCTAGTAGGAACTCTTGACAAGGATGGTTAACATCTCTTATTAGTTTAAAGCTTCACCTGTGACGGTCTCACCAGAAACTGTTTTTGCCACGGCAGTGATTTAATCACTCTGCATTCCATTCCTGGAGAGACCCCAGAGGGGAAAACAACCTTCCCCATTCGGGAGCAGGTGACTGCCCCTCCACCACTGCCTTCTCTGATCAGGCCTGCATATGACACAGAGCCTGGAGTCAGTCAGCTTTGCTCCTCTTCTGACATGTTGTCCAGAAGTCTCTGCTCTTTTGTTTCCAGGTTATCCCCCGGAGGCCTCAGGCCCTGACACAGCCTTGCACAGCACCGGAAAGCAGATCATTCCCCAGCACAAATGCTCAGCTAGGCTGGCCTATTCAGAGGCAAGGAGAGGAGAAGGGAGGGCGGAGAAGAAGAGAAAGGGGAGAGAAGCAGAGCACTTACTCCACTTGGGAGCTATTTCTGAGGGTCTGTCACACTGGTCCTCACCCTGGCTGCCCATTAGACATTCTGGGAGCTTTTAGACAAATACCAATAGTGTGGCCCTGCTCCAGGGACTGTGCTCTAAGTCGCCTGGGGTGGGCCCAGAGACTGCTATCTTTTGAAAGCTCTCCAAGTGATTCTAATGCGTGGCCAAGTGGAGAACCAGCACTCCAACTCTTTGGAGGACACGGGCATATTTATGCTGTGTCCATTGCCCTGTCCATTGCCCTCACAATGCGTCAAGTCTGGTTGGGAAGAAAATACTCAAATGGATGTTGATTTCAGGTAGGCTACCATTAAACACACACTGGGCAGCGAGTTCTGTTAGTGCCCTGGGAAAGGCAGGGCTTGAGACCATTGAGGAAGATATGAAAATGGGGTATGTGCTGGGCCTTGAAACAGGCTGGATTTTCGTTACGTTTCCTCCCCATCCACACCGCCACCCCAGCCGAGAGCCTTCTAAGTGAATTTCATTCTTAGGAGCTTCCGTTCTCACCTCTCTCCCCATCTGTTCTTCCCATGATGATGATTGTGCCTTGAAATCATTGGTTCTATCACGTCACACCCCTTCCTAAAACCGAAGACTCCCTGAAAGCTCATAGAATAGAAGCCAAACCTCAGTCCCTTCATGGTTGGCTGAGGATCCTTGCGCATATAAAATGTATGATGTTTATGAAAGAAACACTGAATTATGTATTTTCTTACCCATGTACTGACTTCCAGCAAAGGACATATTCATATATTCAGATATGATACGGTCACTTTTCACATGAATATTTAAAAATGAATTTCCCTTTGGAAACATTGCTCTCAATGAGTGAAATGGCATATTCCATTTAATTTTAAAACATACATTCCGACTACATCTTAGGCACTGGGAAGACACTGGAAGATATAATGATGAAGGCTCTCCCTTCTCAATGGAATAGGACAACATAAAAAAGGCTGGGTTAAATTTTGCTATTGTCAGAAAGAGCTGGATTCCAGTTTATAAATCATTCACTTAACTGAGTGAACTCTTACTTGTCTCAGCTTCCTCATGTAACCTGGGGAAATAGTATTTACTTACAGAGTAAGTAAAAGTGGCTGCAAGAATTAATGATGTAACATGTAAATACTGAAGTTGGTGACTAGGACATAACAGACATTCAAAAAAAGTACATTCCTTTTCTTTTAAGACACTTAATATTTAGTTGTTTTATATATGTTTGTGAGGCCTGACTTATACAACAGTACTTTGAAATTAACTTCTTGCATATAAAATCTGCTATCACCCACTTTTAATACTTCATGGGAAATGTCAGTGTGGATTTTTAAACATCTGCAAAGTACTCTTATTCTCACGGGTATAATTGACTTTCACTCATTTCCCAGGCAATTTAAGCCCTAGCTACCTTTCCCTCTTCACATTATCAGATGGTGATGCTACTGCCCAATGAAATGCCCCAAAGGCTAGAAACAAAGAACAAGAAGAGATATCCTGGACACAGAGGACAGAGATATTTAATTTTTAAGTAATCAAGCTTTGATATTTATGCAAGAGTATAGTTTGTTACTTCCTAAAAATGGCTTCCACCAAAATGTATTCTTGCTTGTTCTCTTTTCCAATGCTTCTTCCTGAACCAACCAAGCCATTTCATAAGAATTTCCATCTTATCAATAAAGAAAAATCAGAATTCATTTTGCCTTTGGAAATATGAGTGGGTGCAAAGATTAAAAACACTCAGAACTAATTCTAATGATCTGAAAAAGCAAAACAAAACAAAGCCTTGTTTTAGAAACAAAGACTTTGTCCTGGTTCAGCACACGCTTGAGCTGCCTGTGGTTCATTCTCAGGAGATCTAAGTTGCTCTTCAATTAGGGTAAAAACTACTAAGAAAATCTAGTGCCACCTTCAGAGTACTTTTATGTTTTAACATGAATCTGTTTTTCCTTGTGACATTTTGTTTTAAAAGTACAGTGATTTCTATAATAATATTGTCATTTTTAAAACCAATAGTTCTAAAAGCAGATTTTTATCAAATTTTATTCTCTTCCTTAAAAAAATATTTATGTGGCTATCAGGTGTACTTGGAGAACCATAAAGTGCTAAAACAGCACAATGGGCTTCATAATAATTCAAAGGAAAATAGTGTATTTATTTGTTTTATAGCTAAGAAAATGTTCAATAGGAACTACTTTTACAAGATAAGGAATATTCCAGGGAATAAGGATAACTTTGTTTTTTATTTATTTATTTATTTATTAAATATATTTTATTGGTTTTTTACAGAGAGGAAGGAAGAGGGATAGAGAGTTAGAAACATCGATCAGCTGCCTCCTGCACACCCCCCACTGGAGATGTGCCTGCAACCAAGGTACATGCCCTTGACCAGAATCGAACCTGGGACCTTTCAGTCCGAAGGCTGACGCTCTATCCACTGAGCCAAACTGGTTAGGGCTGTTTTTTAATCAAAAAGAAAATCTGTTCTAAATTTTTATCAAGTTCACTCCCCTACATCAAGACTGATAATCCCCAACTCAAGAATACACACAACAAGGACATACATAAAGATCTACTAATGCATGCAAATGTATGCATGTGTGTGTGTGTGTGTGTGTAACATTATTATATGTCTAAGAGTATCATGGTTAACAAAACTGCAGCTACTAAGACCAAGATATCATGAAAGTAGAAAATACAGGAAAACATTTTAAATTGCACCAAATATAGTTTTCACACATAGCCAACTGTCCCAGGAAGCATTCATTTCCAAAGCAAATTAATTCACATAAAAAGTCTCCTCCACTAGGTAACCATTCTCCCGATCCGCTGTCTTCCGTTGTTAGGACTCTGCGAGGGCAGCCTGAGTTGCTAAAGTAGCTTCTCCTAGGCAAGTTCTGAAGAGCTTGAACTGAATGTCTTGGTGCTTACATTTGCTTATATAACAGCCTGGTCTTTATCAAAACCACTTCAGTGCTCAGGGGCATATTTCTCTGGGCCTGGTCTTATCACCACCTGTGTTGAAAGATTTTCAGGAAGCACTGGAAAGTCTCCTTTCTCTACACCACCTCTTTGGTTCCAACCACAGGCTAGGGGAAAGGGGGAAGGGAAGCATTAGCTGCAGTGGGGTTTACAGGGCTGAACTAAATCATATGTAAAATAGAAAAGATTTTCAATAAAACAGAAAACAACCCTGTATTACCTCAAATCCATGGTTAGTAAGGAATTCCATGTGTGCACATGTACCCATGCCTCTGTGTGTATGTGTGTGTGTATACACCTTTTAGTGAATTAGAAAGTCATTACGAAGCAGCTACTATGGCTAATGGGTCACACAGAAGTATTTCCAACCCAACAATTCCAAAATGGAACCCATGTCTTTCCCTTAAAACTCCTCTGTGCTCCATAGTATAAGACTGTCATCTTCGATTCTCCAACTAGAAACCTCAAAGGTCTGCTGTGACAAGTCTACTCCCCCCTGCCTCCTTATCCACTTCTCATGCTCTACTGATACAGATCCAATGCATCCCTCAACCCCATTCCCACTGCACCACCCACATCAATTTCCAATTACACTCTGGGGATACCCACCTGACTGCTCTCAGCTTGTAACTGCTCAGCTTCCCACAGGATTGTCTCAGTGCTAGAGCCACCCTGCTAGAGTATATAGTTGTTCATAATGTAACCCTGCTTCAATTTTTGATGGTTCTTTAAACAGCCAACATGTCTTAAGTCTTACCATATGCCAGCCATTGTACCAAAGCTTTACACATATTACTGTATTTTCTCTTCGTAACTATCCCGAGATAGGTAAAATTATTGTTGCCACTTACAGATGAGAAAATACATGGCCACAGAGTTTAGAGAGCTTATTCATGGTCACTGGGATGCAGGTGGTAGAACTGGTTTTCATCTTGGATCATTTCATGCTCTTGACCACACCATTATAAACCTTCCTTCTACCTGTTTCCAAATGATTCTCCAGTCTATTTTGCAAGGAGCTCGTAGACAGTGAACTTCTCCACATTCAGTGGTTGTTCAAGAGTCAAACCCTTTAAGCCCCTGGGGCAGAATGTAAGGTGAGGACACAGTGGCTTTACAGATGCCACCTATGAATGTGTCTCTTATGACCCACACATGGTAATGGAAATATCTTGGTCTCAATCGAAGAAAAATTAGCTCAACAAATGCTACCAAACTTGTGAGACTACTCTGCCCTAAATCTAGAATATGGAAGCACATTTCAAACAGTGGGTATGCTAATTACACACCAAGTTAATCAGCTTTGCCTCAGCACTACCTTCCACGACTCCATGAGGATGCCTAGTAAAGGCTGGGTGGAGAAGTAGCAGACACAGACACTGGGATGGAATAACTTGGACTGCAGTTGTAGTCATAGCCTTGCTTGATAAAGGAACAGCCATATCAGTCATAGAACTCACCAGAAGAAACAAACACATGAAAAAAGGAAAACTTAGATATTGCTAAAACTGCCCTGACATATTCTACATACAACCCTTTGATAAATATTTTATCGTTACTCCAGGAAAAGCTTTTAAAAGGAATACATACGCCAGCAATTATGCAGAAGTCTCCTTCTCAGAGATGAGAGGACTGTCAGCTCTCGCTTGCTAAGGAGAGGGTGGGTGGAAGCACACCGGCATGTGGGCTCAGACCTGCTCATGGGCCCCGACGGGCCCGAGTCCCAGGCAACAACTCCTCCTTATGTGTTAACACAAAACACACACGAACATCTCCTATGCAGCCTTCTGCATGATCTGAATAAATGAGAGGCACTGGGCTTACGTGTGCCCACTGTTGTGTTTCTGCCTAACAATTATCCAAACCCCACCTTGGCCCTAGCTGGTTTGGCTTGATGGATACAGCACTGGCCTGCGGACTGAAGGGTCCCAGGTTCAATACTGGTCAAGGGCTCATGCCTGGGTTGCAGGCTCCGTCCCCAGTAGGGGGTGTGTGAGAGGCAGTCAATCAATGATTTCTTCTTATCACTGATGTTTCTCTCCCTCCCTCCCTTTCCCTTCCTCTCTGAAATCAATAAAATTGCATTTAAACAAAAACAAACCCAACCTTGAAGAAGGCCTGGCTCCCTGACATGGATGGTCAAATGGTTAGGGCTGGCGCTCAGCTCTACACTGCCAGCCTCTGACATCCGGGCCTCAGCCATTTCTGATTGGAAAATGTAGGCAGATATTCGACATCATTATCTTGTTTAAATTAAACTGGAGAAGTTGCCGTATCCCAAGTTAATTGGGTGTCTTGGTAAAATGTTAAAGGTATTTAGAGCTTTTATTTTTTTTGGCGGGGGGGGGGGGGGGGGGGCACTTACCAGTACTATGAAATGCCTTCCTTATAGTCAATACAAGGTATTGAAGTGTGTGTGTGTGTGTGTGTGTGTGTGTGTGTTTGATGTTCACATGTCCCTGCTAGAAGAGGCTGCTTACATCATCAGAATATTACCGTGAAAAGTGATCTTTGACAGCCAATTAACTATTATGAGAAAAGTGTTATTTCTGAAATATTCAAAGAATGTAATTTAAAAGCCTGTTATTCCACTCAAAGGTATACCTACCTACATTGGGGATTTCACCTACAATTTGAAATGGTATAGAAATTGTTGCTTTAAAAGCCACTCGGCACAGTGCATAAATAGTCATAAATGTGTCAGAAGCAGATGTATTTTATTAATAGCATCTGAAAGCATAAATACAAGTACAAATTGTGAAAATACTCATCTCCCTAAACTACAGAAAGCCAAGAAGTAAATCCTAACTTTTAGCATTTTTTAAACCTACCGAGGGGCTGCTTAAGTAGTTTCATTCCTTTTCTTGAATGGCCTTTAAAAAAATACATGAGTCATTTAAGAAAGGCATTTGCTTGAATTAAAACGATAATTCTGCCAGGACCTCAGTATAATTACTGTGGGTGGCATAAGTTTTAAATGAGGTAAGCTAGGGATTCTAGTTTATTTGTCTCTCTCTCTGTCTCTTTTTTTTTTTTTTTCCTTTACCACTGTAATTAGAGAAGCCTGGGGTTCCTGTTAAAATTGTGCCTTGTCATGGAACATCACACCTACATGCTTTTATGACAAGCCCTATTGGCATTTTTTTTATTGACCAAAAATGTGGGTTATAATGCATACATACATCAATCCAGCCTCCTCCCTCCACACACACACACACACACACACACACCGTTATATTTGTCTTGTTCCTTTCACAACCCTGACATTTTTACCCCTAATACTGTACTCTTCCAATTTATGTCAACGTCTTCCATGTCAAAGACAAAATTATTTTAGTCACAGAGTCTGGAAAACTTATTTCATGAAAGAACTCAAAACACACTACCTTCAAAATCTCTGCTTGCCTATGCTACCTGAACCAAGAGCTGAACTAGCCACATTTCACAAATATGTTTTGCTAAAAATGAGTCATCGCACTGGCTGGCATGCGCTGTAAATGATGCATCCTCTGTACAGAGCTGACGGTGTCCACAGCCTGCAGGGCACCTCTCTACAAAACCGCAACCAGCTGAGCAACTGAGCTAATGAGCTTCAGGAGACAGAGCATCCACAACATTTTGGGGAGAATTCTGCATTTCATATTCTTAACACCAAAAATGGGGAGTAATCCCACAGCGTGGGTCTTCTAAAAGTCCAATATAGCAAAGAAAAAGTTCTACATGAGAAGTAATTTTATGCAGATCATGTAAGTGGCATTAGGATACTTCCACAGTCATGTTTGTCTAGCTATCAAGATATTAAACACAAATACATTTTCCAAAGGCACCTGACTGGCCACCAATGTTAGTACCCTGAAACTAAAATATCAGAGGACACTGAGACGTCTTCCACCTTTCATCCTAACAGGAAGGCTCAGCATCAGACACAAGCATTCAGCTGCTATTACCCAGCGCATACCGTAACAGTGAAGAAAACGTGTGTTCAGTTCATTAACTCCATCCATCTCCTGCCACCCTTTAGCAAGTTGTTTCATTAACCAGACGCATGTTCGCCCACTGTTCCGAGCACAAAAGAATCACACAGCAAAGCACACTTCCTGCAGCCTAAATACAATAACTGTGGAGTCTTCCAAAAAGGTGACTGTGGAATTAAAATCTGCGTTCCCAATTCCTGAACTTCAAAGCAAACGCTTAGCGCCTTGTGGACAATGCAGCAGGGTGAGCACACACCGTGTCTCCCGGTCTCGAACATAGAGTGCAGGACAAGACCAACACACAGACAAACATCCTGCAGGGAAGGATGCCGAGGACGAGGACGGCAGACGAGCCGGGAGGGTGGGAAGAATTCAGGCTTGCTTTACCTACCGGCATCGTCCATGTCTCAGGAGTGGCCAGGCGAGCCCTGGAGCCTGGCAGTGGGAAGCCCGGCTCGCCTCCTGGCTAGTGAAGCACCCTGCCCTTCTGCTGATTACCGGTCCTCGCTGGCACACTCAGCCTTCTCCATGCGCGGTCTGCAGGAGACACCGCCAGGAAATTTATATCTCCAAGGATGACAAACAGCCATTAGCTCCATTACAGGCTGATTAAGAGAGACTGAGCCTATCAAGTGGATACTTGAATCCTCTGGGGTTTTCACCTCTGTTATAAGCAAAGGAGAGGAAAAAAAATCACTGCAGTGTGGAGTGGATTGCACGTTTCAGAAGGAAGCGCACATGCTATGCAGAGCACATGCTGCTCCCCAAGATGCCACAGCAGACAGGAGCAGAGGAGGCAGAGATCATGCAAAGGTAGAGGCTCCGTGAACCATACACTGAACGGTCCTTCCTCCGGGGCAGGTCTAAAGGGGGTCCAGCCTTCATCCCTGACATCACCGGGTGACCGGGCTACTTTTCAATGTGCATTGTTAAAGTTTTCTTGTTGTTGTTGCTGGAGGTGAGCAAGGAATAACCGATAAAACATTTTAAAATAAAGGTCATCTTCACTGTTCTGCTCTGAGCCTATGAGAAGAAGCTGAGGGTTGTCATTCCTTTTTGGTTATGTTTTCATCATGACTAGGGTTTCTATTTCCAGTCAGGATTTCTTCCTACCTAGCCCGACAGAGAAAGTCAAAGGGCTTTCACTAACTGACACTAACCATGCGAGATACGATGAGCAAAAGCTGTCCAGGGATGCTATCGTATGTTCCAATCTGCAGCCATTCTCAGTAACAGAAATGGGAGCATGAAGAAAAGTGCATTTGCGAACGTAGAGAACACCATTACACTGCTCTTCTGTAATTTGGCTATGGAAAGAGGACCCTCCAAGATACCTAACACTGCTTACAATATCAAGGCACAATGACGGGCTGAGTGCTGAAGAAATCATATGTCCGTCATGTCCTATGGCTATTGTGATGTGATATTGGAATGTGAGGATAGCACACATGTATTTTCTGCATTTTCTCAGATATAGTAATAAAATTTACAGTAGCCTCATGAGGCAATGAATCCACAGTACAGTAAGACTCTACAGGATTTTTATTTTGACAAGTTTTTAAAAAACAGTTCTGAGTGTAATTGTTCTGCCAGGGTTGTTAAATTTGAAAAGCAGCTAATTTACTTCGCATTTCTTTATGCCATTGGAATTTCTAATGACAAACCATTTGCAAATTATTTGTAACACACTTTTCCATGTCAACAGCTCCTAAATATTTTTGTTTTTAACGTAACTTCAGGCTTACCTATGGATTTGGGGTTTTATTGTTTAAGCAAAATACTTCATTTATGATATCATAAATAGCAGAGAAATATTTTCTTCACAGAACAGTTGAATTTCTCAGTGATTCTGTCCTGTGATGTCTATTCCCATTATTTTAATTTTGTCACACAATTTTGAGGACATATCACTGTATTAATTTCAAAATAATTCTTCATATGTTTTTAAAATGCTCAGGTCCCACAAGACTGAAATCACCGTGGCTTCTGTACCTCATCTCCGTGCCCTGATTAAGACTGCTAACTACCCAGAGTATCATCAGGAGGAAATCTAGGGCAAACCAACTTTTTTTTTTAAAAAAGAGGAGTTTGGGAAATATAAAAGAGAGAGAAAGCCCTAGCCAGTTTGGCTCAGTGGATAGACCGTTGGCCTGTGGACTGAAGGGTTCCAGGTTTGATTCTGGTCAAGGGCATGTACCTTGGTTGCGGGCACATCCCCAGTGGGGGGGGGGGGGGCAGTGCAGGAGGCAGCTGATCGATGTTTCTCTCTCATGGATGTTTCTAACTCTCTATCCCTCTCCCTTCCTCTCTGTAAAAAGTCAATAAAATATATTTTAAGAAAATAAAAGATTGAGAAAACACATCATGAAGTCTGAGACTTTGGAACGGAGTAGCTAAGAAGTGTCACTACTGGCAGTGCCTGCTAAGCAGTAAGAATGCACTTCTACTGGCTGGGTACTCAGTTCAAAATGTGGCTTTTGATTATTTTTATTAATACAGTCAGTCTCCAAAGTGCAAATGGATTGTGTTCCAAACGTTTGTTGGTCATTTGAAAAACATGCTTTCTCATAAACACTGATTGGGTTCCAAGGACAGATCATTAAACACTGCTTAACGCATGATGTGGTTTATGTAAGATCCACAATCTCAAACACAGTTCTAAACTCCAGAAGGTTCTGAAAATCTTAAAGGTGTTTTCTCCTTTAAGTTTGGCTCTGAAGTGCATCTGTGTCACAACCTGAGTTGAAGTGAGGCTATTTAAAACTCCTTATCTCACTTAGGATGCATAATTACGTTTTGCAATGGAAATGCTGGTGTCACCGATTGTGGGCACCTGTTCAGACCTTGCTGGGGATAAGGCACAGACATATATTACCTTTCTAAAATGCAAAAATTCTGAATTTGGGAACACACCAGAGCCCAAGGGTTTCAGATGACAGACGATGGCCCTTCGCTACAATTTTGTGATTGAAAACGGCAGAAAAGAATCCTTTTTAGAGTTTTGCCACAGGATCCCCTTCCTTATCCAGGAACTCCCTTCCTCTCTCACCTGCTAAGTACCCGAACCTCTCAAACCACAGATGATATCAGACATAAACAAGGGGTAGGCGACAGAGAGAGAGAGAGATCTAAAAATAATGACACGAATGCTGAGTGCCTGTAGGGGATGAGGATGTTCAAAACTATGGACATTGACAAGGACACGTCTGCTTTCTGTTGCTCTCCCTCCTGGCACCAGAAGAAGACAAAGTGACAGTGAAAAGCCCTGGGGGGCGGAGCCTTGTCTGAAGGCTCCAGGGAGAAGCCGCTCCCTCCCTTGATTGAGTTCAGACCCACAATTCACACGCTCTCCTCGGGAAAAGCCTGAAAGGAAAGTGTGCACCAGGCCCTTTGTAATTGTCCCACAGATGCTGTGCGGCGTAGCAGCATCAGTAGCCTAATGCGCCACGTCCTGTTTTACATGTGAGCTTAGCTCCCATTTTTATTAACGTCCTTATGTGTGCTTTCTTAGAACCAGACTGCCCAGCTGGAGGCCAATGGTAGCTGGAGCACTTGCATCCAAAATACCCCCAGTGCTGCTCCACCAACAGGAAGAAGGCTACAACCGCCTCCAGCTGGATTTTCTTTTCTTTTCTTTTTCTGGCTGGATTTTTAAGGATGGTTTGTCTGAGGTTGGTTATAAAGTGTTTGTGACTCTGGGTCTGGCCAGCTGAGGTGGCAAGGGCCAGGCTACCAAGGGTATCCAGCACCCATTTCAAACGTATCACCGAGCATCACCTGGTGGCCACCTGGCCAAAAACACTCTCTCTCTCTCTCTCTCTCTCTCTCTCTCTCTCTTTCTCTCTCTCTCTCTCTCTCAGAAGAGAATGTCTTAGCTTCCTAGAGAAGTTCTTCTCATTTCATATTATTCCTGAGCTTTTCTGTCCTGGATTTGGGGGACACAGGGAAGAGCTGAGGGGTGGTGGAATCATGCTCTGCCTTTTCTGACTAAAATCTGAACCCACGTGAACTCAGAGCTGTTCAAGTAGATGCTGTGGAGATCAAGAGGCACAGAGGCCTTCTAGCAACCCCAGAATCCTCAACTAAACACATAATGGCTTGACTTTCAGAGGACCAGCTGGGATCCTTCTCCACAAAGTTAGACTCTGTTCCTTCGAGTGAAACAATGAAAAGCATGAATTGCCCACGTGATTACAGTTGTTGGCCCAGCAGATCTCCAGGACACCCAGAGCAGCCCAACAGATCTTTTCCCTTTCTGATTCATACAAACAAGTAAAGTGCCAGAATATTGACTACTGATTAGGAAGTAGTCAAGCTCGCTCCCAGTTCCTTGGGGAACATTCTACCGGAAATCTGTTCCGAAAAGATTTGGCCACTGCTTTTACAAGAATCGCTATGGGATACAGATAGTTTCATTGAGTAGAGTGCTTGGATTTATAACTCTCCTAAGTACTAAACCAAATCCCTGAACTATTAAAAATAAAAAAGAGTTCACAGGAGAAAGTTTTGCAACAGAGAGTATTTCCAGGAAAAACTGGGCAGACAACAACAACAACACACCAATTACACATTTAAATAATGTTCTATTACCTGCCTTTTAGGACAATAGCTGCTTGGCATGCTCCTGTTTTCGATTATTCCTATTTTCCTTTTGAGATTTCCCTTCATGTGGCATGGGGGGGGAGGGGCTTTCCTGAATTACTCACTAATGTTTGCTTCTCTTCCTTTGTACATGGTCTTTAGATTGTGTCTCCTATTCACACAGACAAGTAACATGTTAATGCACGGAAAGTTTCAGCATGCTCAGAGCTTTGCCTGGCGTCTAGACCTTAATGAAGGTTCGCCATCAGACATGGCCTTCGGACATGTTTGACTTCTGGTCAAGGTGGTGTGGTGAGTCCATGCTTGGACACCATCCTTCTGCTCCGAACGCATAGTGACTATAGATAACATATCACACAGATAAGTCCCAGCTGGGCTTGGGAAGCTAGATGATCACTCCCATGAAGTAGAAAGGGGCCAAAAGCTTTTGAGCTTTTGCCTGAGCGCTGGCTGAGGCTCCGGCTGAGCACCGCTGTGCTTTGTGGTGGAGGTGGGAGGCCAGGAGCTACTCCGTGGTGATGGTTTTATCAAGCTCCACTCGAGAAAGAAGGAGTCAAACCCAGACTGAGGGGCTGCTTCCATGGGGATTCCCAACTCAATAAAAGAAACTGGGAAATAAAAAACGACTTTTGACCTATTTCTAGAAACTGTGGCTTTTATAAAGCCTAGATGTGCAGTGGGAGGATAAATCCTCACAACCAAGAATGAAGTAAGATGTGTATGAAAAACAAATAGGAAGCTATGAAATAAAAAAGGTGGATATGAGACAAGAATTGATGGATATGGAACATAACTCGAAGGAAATCTTGGAAATGACAGACATGACATTTAGATCAACACAGACGCCACATTAGCAATCAGAGATGCAGAAAACAAGATGCTGCATTAAAGTTATTTCTGGCCCTGACCACTTTGGCTCAGTGGATAGAGCATCAGCCTGTGGACTGAATGGGTCCCAGGTTCGATCCTGGTCAAGGGCATGTGCCTTGGTTGCAGGCACATCCCCAGTGAGAGGTGTGCAGGAGGCAGCTGATCGATGTTTCTCTCTCATCGATGTTCCTAACTCTCTATTCCTCTCCTTTCCTCTCTGTAAAAAAATCAAGAAAATATATTTTTTTAAAAAGTTATTTCTGAAGGGAAGTGAAATCATAAAACTATAAATCAAAGCAGAATGATACATCCTTACTGTTATCCAGATCAATTTTTTTAATCACTTGAAGGATTTTAAAACTCAATCTCTAACAACTTTACATGCACTGTATTATGGCCAATGCTCCAAAAATTATTGTCAGCAGCAATACAACCAGGTCACCAGAATGCAGAGGCAGGCATTTGTCTGACTTGGTGCTGAGTAATTGGTAAAAGGGAGTTCTAGACTTCATCCGTCGGCCAAAACGGTGACCGTTGCTTAAAAGGCAGCTACAGCTGCTTGTGAATGAGTCTACTGCTATAAAACCAGCAAGCATAAGGAAAAACTGGTTCACAAAATCTGATCCAGGAACATACAGCCTGAACAAATTCTCTTCGCAAGCCATCACTTAGATAAAAATATGATGGTGCCCACACCAACCAAATAGCAAGTTTCCCTCAGCAGGCTGGTGCATGCTGACCTAATGAAGAGAAAGAAGTCTGTCGCCAAACTTAGAAAGATGATGGTCTCCAGCAGGCTTTAAGAAGGGGTCAGACGACTACAATTTTTTCCTAGGATGAGCAATCAAGGGCTGCCAACTGGACACAAATCTGATCCACACACATAATATTTGGTCAGGCCAGACCTTGAGAGCTTTAGTCATGGCATATATTCTCAATTTTCCAGAGTCCTCACCATTCCCTATCATCTTACACAGTGTTGCACAGACCTGCATGACCTGCCTGGCTCCTGAAAGCATTTGTGCTGAAGTCCACAGAATAAACTGACGCCCTCTCAAATCCCTTCCAGACTTATGGTTTTATAAACAAAAGGTGTGATGTTTTAGTTATCTAGATAACATGGAAAGGGAGAAAGATTTAGGCTGGGTCCTACTGAGCTGCTCCCTACAGTGTGGCAAGGGCAATGGCATCTCACAACCAAAAATGGTCCTTTCATGGGATACCTTGCTGGGTTTCATCAAACAAGGTATCCTGGGTTCTGAGTGACTTAAACTTAAGTGCCTTGTTACTTAAAAAACATCTTTAGTAACAAGATGTTTGTTAACTTGGAAGATGCCTTATCAATCATTAATTGATTACCTTTGCTGCAATATACAATCCATGAAAGCATGGATCTAAGTCAGTCTTTATAACTCTGAGAACACTACTAAGTGCTCAACAGTTGTGTTTGGAATGATACATGAGCACATACGGGATGCATGGACAAACAGACATCATGGTCAGATAAGGCCCATTCTTCATTTCAGCCATTTCACATTTCACCAACTGGAGAATCCAATCATGCCTGTAAAGTATTGGTCACTTTTTCACTCACTCATCAGTTTCCACCTGATGTCCTTAAATAGCCCAAAGAAAATTGTGTTTCCTCCTGCCATCTGTTAGTAAGCAGTTGGTAAGTACTAATCCTTACTTAGCCATCAGATAAATTAGAGAAATGATTCTGTTTCCCCGTGCTGCTTTTATCTCCTTCTCCAGGCACACGTTGATGAAAGCAGGGGAGGCCACATGAGTTTCTCCTATCAACCCAGGACACCTAGAGCAGCATGCTGAGCACAGAAGGTAACCACCAGGTGTTTGGCTGATTTAACTGGGAACTAAGTTCTCAGATTCTCCCCACGGAGACCACTGTTCTATGGAAGTGAAAGGTAAGATCTAGCTATTAATTACTAGGGAGGAATCTCATGTGCTGACCATTCACACCACTAAACCTGGCACAGGTAACAGTGAGCATAATACCAGCCACCTAAATGGTTATAGAAGGGCTTGTTAGGACTCCACCGACAGCTTTGAGGAATGTAAGACACAGTGATTCCTACAAAAACAATTGTAGGAAAGTTCCTGGAAGCCATGGAGGAAAATGACATACACATTTGTTTCTGATATGAGGGGCAAGACATGGAAAGGCACTGGATCACAATCAGGGTTTAACCAGGTTATAAGAGCAGGAAAATGGGCCAAGACAGGGACCCCTTGTGGTTGTTCCCAGGAAGTAATTAGTCATCCTGACTGCTTTCCCTTCCTGATTCACAGTTCTGCTTTCAACTTGCTTTCCCCATTATCTTTTCATCTGTATTAGCTTCTTGTAGCAACTGTAATAAATGACCACAAATTTAGTGTCCTGTAACAGCCTATATATATTCCTACAGTTCTGGAGGTCAGAAGTCTAAAATGAGTCTTAGGGGCTAAATCAAGGTTATCAGCTGAATTTCTTTTGTAAGCTCCATGGGAGAATCCATTCCTTGTCTCTTCCAGCTGGCAGCTGGCATTCCTTGGCTTATGGCCGCATCACTCCAATCTCTGTTTCTGCTGTCACATTGCCTTTTCTTCTGACCTTCTTTGCCATGTGATTACACTGAGCTCAAAAGAATAATATAGGATACTTTCTCCAACTCAAGATCCTTAACTTAATCACATCTGTAAAGTCCCCCTTTCCCATGTAATGCAATATATTTTCGCAAGTTGTATAGGTTAGGATGTGGGGGACATTATTCAGCCTACCACATCATGGTCTTATAAACTACATGTTATTGAGCAAGTCATCTTAATGAAAGTTCTCTCTCCCTGGGAACTGTTCAGACAGGCAAGTGCCCCTGGGTGCACCTGAGGTTGGGTAATAGGTAGAAAATAGGGTAGGCAGTGGGAGGAGTATCAAAAGGGGCACCAATAGTAGCGTCTGCTCAGATAAAGAAAGTGCTTAGCAAGAGAAGGGAGTAGAGGAATTACAAAGAATAAATTTAGGGGACTTTTAAGATTCTAATTCCATATGGCATTCAGGAAGCTAGGTTCAGGATGTCCCTAAGGCTATCACCAAAAGTGTTCAGGCCGAGAGACAGCAAGATGGCGGCATAAGGTAAACACCATAAATGCAGCCGTGAAAAACTATTTTGGAATAACCAAGAAAAGAACACATGAACACCACTCACACCCACAGGAAGGCTGGCTGACTCTGAGACCCCGCCCCACCCCACCTACAACCACACCCACCCCACCTACAACCCCGCCTACCTGCCTGCAACATTACCTAAGGGTCTGCAGCTGAGACAGAACTCCAAATCGATCCAAACTCCAAACAACGAGGAGAAAGGCCTGCAGGTCATTTCCCCCCAGTGATACCTCCCAGTGATAACTACAACAAGGCTGTGCACCCAGATTTCAAAGTCATACAACAAGAGTGTCCA
>PVJC01022708.1:0-27071 GCA_004026665.1 Murina feae
CCCCAGGGGCCTCCACAGGGCATGCGGGAGCGTCTGCTGCACAGTGTGGAGAATCTGAAGGCAGTTCACTGCCCAGCTCCACCCCGGGTGTGTTTGCTCAGCAGCAGGGCCCCACCGAGGGATTCTGCACCAGCGTCTGCCCCTGGCTCGCCACCCAACTCTGCACCAGGTGTGTCCCCTCAGCGGTGTGGGCCCACCAGGCGTGTGCAATCATGAGCCCTCTGGTGGGAAACGTCCAGGCCTGCACTCACCAACCTTTCCACCCGCCAGTGCACGGACCCTGAAGAGGCTGTGGGCAGCCTGAAAATGGCCCTCAACCCCTTACCCAGGCTGGCCAGGCATGCCAGCAGGTGGACATCTCCCCCGAGGTGTCCCAGACTGCAAGAGGGCACAGGCCGGGCTGAGAGACCCCCACCCTCCGAGTGCACAAATATTTGTGCACCGGGCCCCTAGTAATAAATGAAATAGATTCATCATTAAGCTTCATTAGGAGGTTAAAAATATTGGAAGCTTTTTAAAAGGGGAATGACATACTAAAAGAAAGAAGAGAAAGAATTATGACAAGAAAATTATTCTCTTGATATAATATAGCAAGGATTCTAAACAGTAGAATTTAGTGGGAAGATAATCAACAGGAATAAATAAGAGGACAATCAGTAAGGCTAGCTTGTCTGGTGACTTTGAAATATAAAAAAAGATAACTTTGAGGAACCAAAACTTCTGAAGTTCAGAGTTAAGGATAATTGTGTGTACCATTAAGAAAGAATAATACGTAAATTTGAAAATAAATGTGAATGGAAAGTGTTGATTAGATATTCATATACTGACATTGCAGAAGATCATCTAAGATCATGTGTATGCAGATGCCAACCAAAACCTGGAATTGTAATCATGCTCCGTGGAAAATGATGAATGTACTCATGCTCAAGAGGGACTGAATAACTTCCTCATGTTCATTTATTTTTCACTGGAAACGTAGGATGGGCATTCACTCTTTAATGGCAGCCATTTAAATAACCTCTATCACTTCATGATAAAATATGTGCCATTCCTCTACTTTCCTTCAGTGGCCCTGACATTTGAACCACTCAAATAGGAAAAAAGTTGTTTACATCTCATATCTCTCATTCTTAATTTTGTACCATTGAAAATTGTTTTCTGAATATTTTGACCTCTCTTTGTTAATATAACCATTTGTGATACAATAGTTTTAAATAACCTTTTAAATTTTAACCTAATTTAATTTTGAGTAGGCAATATTAGCACATAATTAAAAACCATAAAATATACAGTGAAATATCTCCCTTCTATTCCTGTACTCTCGCCAGCCAGCCCTATCTTCACTACTGCCCAAAGTAACACGTTATTAGTACCTCCCACGCTGTTTTTTTTTTATTCCAGAGTACCTTTGTGAATATACATGTAAATACAGATTATTTCTCATCATTTTTTAAAAAAGGACAGTCTATTATACACTTTATTTTGTATCTTTATTTTCATTACTTAATAAAATAACAGAAGTAGTCCTAATTCTTTTGTATAGCTATCTTCCCTTCTCCCCACCCCATAATTTTAACTAATCCTCAAATGATGGACATTTGAGTTATTTCCAAATGTTGCCATTACAAAAAATGCTGCAATGAGCAAATTTATGTATGATAATTTCATATTTCTTCAGATAAATCTGAAGATTAAACTCTAAGAATAGAGATGGTTCTTATGTTTTACTAGCTGTACCTGGCCACGCATTGCTGCGGCTCAGTCTGGTTAAATGGACAAGAAAGAAAAGAGTAAGCGTATGTTTCTAATATGTTTAATTGCACAATGCTTGTGGGTATACAATGCACCCTCCTGGGTGGCTGCCCCTGGCAGGCCACTGCCCTCGCCCTAGCGGGCTGGTCTAGCCTCGCACATGTGCACAGCTGCAGCCCAGGCCCCCCAGCACTGGCCTGCACCCCTGCTCCCCACTGGTGGCCTATACCCCGCACCCTGCACCCGGTGCCAGAAGAGGACTGGCCGCTCCCAACCCCTGCAGGTAGAGGCCCTCGCTGAGCCGCCCAAAGGCTGGAGAAAAAAGGAGCCTAGGAAGCTGCCCCGTCTTCACTCACTACACTCCCTGTGAGCCCTTAGCCCCTGGTGTGGGGGAGACCTCGGCAGCCACCTGCTCCCTGAGCCCCAGCACAGCTCCAGCCTGAGGCCCAGCCACGCGCTGGTTGATATTTTGCAACATTGTAATTGCCACACCGATTTACAATTGCAGTACACGCGGTGGCATCTCTGGAAGATCGAGTGAATTCCAAAATTCTGTTGGATAACTAACCACTTCATCTGCTTCCACAATAGTGTCGACAGACTTATATGTGACTGCCTGGCTTTGAATATTAGACTGAATAATATTTTTAAGTTCTTAGCATGTGTTGCTTTTATGTTCAACAGATGGAACTGTTTTTCAAAGAAAGCATGTTTTTACCTGTTTTTTCAAAAAAAGCATGTTTTTACCTATCACAGGTGTGACATCTATAAAATGTAGGTATATAAAAACATGCACATATTTGAATGCAATGTTGTATCAAAATTTCAAAGCAATCGGTGAAGGACTTTCAGAGATTTGAGATTTTGAACAATGAACATTTACATTTTTATTTATATAGATTTCTACATAATGAAACAGAGTCCATCAAAAATGGTTTACATTTATGAAGCTTTTATATAAGTTACTAGAGGCCCAGTGTACAAAAGTTTGTGCACTCAGCGGGGTCCCTCAGCCCAGCCTGTGCCTTCTCGCAGTCTGGGATCCCTAGAGGGATGTCCACCTGCTGGCGTAGGCCTGTTCCTGGGAGATCGGGCCTAAGCTAGCACTCAAACATCCCTCTGGAAACCCAGGAGCCCTCAGAGGATATCCACTTGCCAGCGGGGAGCAGGCCTAAGTTGCAGTTAACATCTTTAGTGCTGCTGAGGAGGCAGGAGAGACTCCCACTACCACCACTGTACTAGCAATCATCAACCTGGCATGTGGCTGAACAGAGATCCCCCTGTGGGAGTGCACTGACCACCAGGGGCAGCTCCTGCATTGAGTGTTTTCCCCGTGGTGGTCATTGTGTATCATAGTGACCAGTCATTCCCAGTCATTCTGCTATTAGGGTCAATGTGCATATTACCCTTTTATTATATAGGAAAGATGCCTGGTACATGGGTGGGGGCCAGCTGGTTTGCCTTGAAGGGTGTCCTGGATCAGGGTGAGGGTCCCTGCTGGGGTGCCTGGTCAGGCTGGGTGAGGGGCTGAGGGCTGTTTTCAACCTGGCCACATCCTCTTCAGGGAGGGGAGTCCTGCTGGGGTCCCTGGCCAGCCTGGGTGAGAGGCTGAAGGCTGTTTTCAGGCTTCCCACAGCTCCTATTGACCTAACGTCCCAGCGAGGCTGGCTGGAATCAAGTTTCTGAGGTTTATTTATCTTCTTTAATTGAAACATTGTTGCCTTGAGCAGAAGCCCAGCTGGCCTAGGCAGGCAGTTTCCTCCATTGCTAGTGCAATAGAAGCCTCCTGTTTGCTCTAGCTCCGTGGCTGCCAGCCGCCACCTTGGCTGGGTTAATTTGCATGCAGCTGCTCTGATTGGCTGGTGGGCATGACTTGGCTGGTGGGCATAGCTTAGGTATAATGGAGTGATGGTCAATTTGCATATTACTCTTTTATTAGAATATATATGTGTGTGTGTGTATATATATATATATTAAAAGCCCAGTGAACAAATGACAGAATGACCAGAACGACTGGTTGACCAGTTGCTATGACGTGCACTGACCACCATGGGACAGACACTCAATGGAGGAGCTGCCTGGGATGAGTGGTGCTCCCACAGTGGACCGAATCCTGCAGGCCATGGTCTCCACCAGTGCACAAATTGGTGCACTGGACTTCTAGTGTTTACATACACATATACACAACTCATATGTGGACCATATAACTATTGTCCAAACTGGATCAATTTTGAAAGTGAAATGGAATTGATTGCTCAGATTATTCTGATCAAACTGAGAGGAATTGTCATCCAACATATGTGACTGTGATGTTTGAAAAATGTTGTTCGAGAACTTTAATTTTTTATTATGATGAAAGTAAATGTAAGTCAAAGTTCTGGACATTGTTCACCCTGGTTGGGAGATAACTGGCACAGATGACTTAAAGAAATTTTGCTGTAGATTGAATGAAATGGCTTTGTAGATAAGAAAGGAAAAATTTTAAATGTGTATAAAAAGCACAGATGGATAGAAATATTTGTTTTAGTGGGCAATGGAGTAATGCAAAGACAGATGAGCTTGAACATGCAGGTTCCATTCCCAGATCAGCCAATCACTAACACACTGGATGACCTTCACTGAATGACCAGTGGGGTTAACTTCAATTAACCCCACTGGTCTGTTTGATCATCTATAAAATAAGAGAGTTGAACTGATGATCTTTAAATTTACTTTATTGATTTTTGCACACAATGATTACTTTTAACATTCAACATTTTAAAAGTTCCAACAAATTAGAAGTTTGCTTTGTACAATTCTTACTTGCTATTTGGAAAAACTCAGTATTTCCCAAAACCTAGCACTGTTGGCATTGACCTTGATCACCTGGCTAAGGTAGTTTTTCCCCACAATACAGTTACTCTTTATTTTCCTTTCCATACTATATTTTTTTTAAAGTAAGTTATTATGCGTAGGCACACTTCTAGAGTGTAGTTGCTAGGTCTCCTTATTGCTACTGAAATATCATTTCTTAACTGACAGAGCAAATAAATTTATGCATATATTTTGATCTGTGTAATAAAATGTGTGTAAATATTTTTATGTCATCATCATATCTATTTTAAGTTAAGCATGGCTTCATACTTATATCTTCAACTCTATCACAGAATGAATCATTGAAGCTAATCTAAACTCTCACAACATCAGTGAGAAAACCTAGCTCCCTTATTCATTTACTTAAATGTTCAGTTCCAGTATGCATATACAATGTTTTCATACATTTGTTAACGTGTTCACCCAAGGGAAACACATTTATAAACTACAGTAAAAATGTTTATGCAGACATCCTTCTGTCTTCAGTCTTATACTCTAGACTTGTTGTCAAAGTTACTTAGGTCAAAGCTTTTTCCCTCATCTCCTTCAATGAGGTTATTTCATATATTTATATTAAAATTAGAGTATTTTGTCAAATTCTGCATTCCACACTCGAATTCCCTGACCTCCTAGGTGATTTTTTAAAAAATTTTCACATGTTAAGGTTCACTTCATGCTATAAAACTCTATGGGTTTTGACAAATGCCTAGTGTTATGTGTTTCTACAACCCCACTGAGTATTTTATAGTTCTTATAAAAATATCCCTTGTACTTTACTTATTCAACACTACTTTTAACACTGAATCCCTTAGCAACCACTGTTCTGTTACTATCTACAGAGTTTACCTTTCCCAATATATCATGTAAAGTGAATCATATAGCTGACTGGCTTCTTTCACTTTGCAATGTGCATTTAAGGTGTATCTAGCCCTGACTGGGTGGTTCAGTTGGTTGAAGCAACATCTTATGCAACAAAAGGTTGTAGGTCTGATTCTCATTCAGGGCATATACCTAGGTTGTGGGTTCCATCCCCGTCAGCGCAAATATGAGAGTAATGATCAACATTTCCCTCACATTGATGTCTCTCTCTCTCTTCCTTCCTTTATCTCTAAAATTAATGAAAACAAAACTAAGATTTATATATATTAGTACATGGCTTAATAGCTCATTCTTTTATCATTGCACTAGGGGCCCAGTGCACAAAAATTTGTGCACCCAGGAAGTCCATCAGCCCGACTTGTGCCCTCGCAGTCTGGGGCCCCTCTGGGGATGTCCACCTGCTGGTGTGCCTGGTCAGCCTGGGTGAGGGGTTGATGGCTGTTTTCAGGCTGGCCAAGCTTCCAAATGGGGTCCCTCACCCCATTGGGGTGTGGCCAGCCTGGGTGCGGGTCTGAGGGGGCACTTTCAGGCTTTCAGGCTTCCCACAGTCCCTTCAGGTTTTGGGTCCCTATTGGGGTACCTGGCCAGCCTGGGTGAGGGGCTGATAGCTGTTTGCAATCTTGCCAAGCCCCCCAGTAATGTCCCTTACCCCATTGGGGTGTGGGCAGCCTGGGTGATGGGCTAAGGGGTGCTTTCAGGCTTTCAGGCTGCCCACAGCTCCCATTGACCCAGTGTCCCAGCAAGGCTGGCTGGACGCAGGTTCCTGGGGTCTGTTTATCTTCTATAATTGATACACTGTTCCTTTAAGCCAGGGCCTAGGCAGTTAATGAAACTGCCTCTCTGCTTCAGCTCTGGCTTCTATAATGAAACAATGTTTCCCTTAGACGTCAAGCCCAGCCTGCTGTTTGCTTCAGCTTCTGAGGTTTCTAGGATTGAAACAATGTTGCAAATATGTTGTTCCCTGGAGTGGAGAGAAGCCCAGAGGGCTCCCAAGCAGTTTCACTCCTGCTGCAACAGAAACTGCCTGTTTACTCAGCTCCCTGAGTGCCGGCCTCCATGTTGGCTGGGTTAATTTGCATATAGTCGCTCTGATTGGCTGGTGGGCATGGCTTAGGCATCCCGAAGGGATGGTCAATTTGCATATTATGCTTTTATTATATAGGATAGTATTTCATTGTGTGAATATATCACATGTTATTTACATATTCATCTATTGGAGATATGGTTATTCATTCTATTACAAGTATCTTCCACAGAGCAAAAATTTCCAATTTTACAAAGCCCCAGTATAAAGTCTATCTTTCATGGATTGTGCTTTGGGTGTTATACTTAACTCATTACCAAAACCAAGATAATATGGTTTTTTGTAGTTTTTTTCCAAAATTTTCTTAGTTTTGCATTTAGATCTATGATCAATTTTGTGTTAATTTTTGTGTAAGGTGTGAGTTCTATGTTTAGAATCAATTTTTTCACACATGAATTTCCAACATCTAGTACCATTTATTGAAAAGATGATTATTTAATTATCTTTGTACCTTTTGGGGAAATAAAAAGCAGTTAACTATATTTGTGTGGGTCTATTCCTGGACTTTCAGTTCTTTTCTATATATCTATGTGTTTATTCTTTTATCAATACCACAGAATCTTGCTTACTATAGCTATTCCAGGTGTCTATTTATCTTTGTGTCTTTCAAGGTAGAGGATTGTTGATAGTATTCCTTTATTATCATTTTAATGTTCAGGGAATCAGGATTAATGATCCTTCTTTCATTTCTGATATGGATAATTTGTGCCCTTTCTTTTTTTCCTCAGACATTTTGGCTAGAGATTTATTAATGTTATTGATCTTTTCAAAGAACTAACTTTTAGTTTTATCTGTTGTTTTTCTGGTTTTTATTTTCTTGTTTCCTACCTAACTTTTTTTTTTCCTTCTTTAGTCTTAATTTTCTCCTTATTTTTTTAACTTCTTAAAGTGTAAACTTAGGTTATCAATTTTTAGACCTTTTTATATTTTCTAATACATACACTCAATATTATACATTTTCTTCTAAAAACTGATTTAGCTGCATCCCACACATTTTGATAAAATGTGTTTTCATTTAATTCAAAATATTTTTCAAATTTCTTTTGTAAGTTCTTCTTTGACTTGTGAGTTATATAAAAATGTATTCCTTATTTGCTAAACATATGGAGATCTTCCAGCTATCCTGACAGACATGAGCAGAGCAAGGACGATGGGCCAGGCAGAGAAACTCACCAGAGCAGAAAGCCCTGGCTGCCTAACAAGAGGCAAAACTGTAAAAACAAGAACCTCGCCCCCAGGGTAACCTATCCTCCCCTAGCATATCACTGGTCATGCGGTTTGGACCCCTGACCTTTCATATGGCTGGTCATGCAGTTTGGATCCCCTGACCTTTTCCTCCCTGAGAATAACATCTAGGCCTCAGTTGTGTTTCAACTCCAGGCCCAGAAAAGCATCAAAACCAGACAAGTGATGCTGTGACTGACTAATGCCCCCCTGCCCTGGCTCCAGACAATCAGTGGAGACCAGGATCCTGAAAGAGCAAACCTGGAAAGCTGATGAATACTCTATTGAGACACTCCCCTGAGATCTCCCCTAAGGTTCCCACCTTCAAGAGGGAGATGAGTACTCTCAGCACGAAGGACCCAGTGCATGCTCTCCCCCTCCCCCCCCCCAGGAGCACACCAGCCCCATCCCCTTCCCCCTTGCAGGCATCCTCAATCTACAGCCCGCAGGCCACATGCGGGTATTTTTGCTGCTGCTGCCTGTCCTGCTTAAAATAAGATATGTGCAGTGTGCGTAGGAATTTGTTCATAGTTTGTTTTTTTTTAAACTATAGTCCGGCCCTCCAACGGTCTGAGGGACAGTGAACTGGCCCCCTGTTTAAACAGTTTGAGGACCCCTGCAAGGGACCCCACAAGACTTGCAGCCGGGGGAGCAATGGGCAGTGGTAGGTTGTTCCAGACTAACCCCCTGAACCTGTCCTAAGGCCCCCGTTTTCCCTGACTTATCAGTGAGCCAAAGTAGCCCAGCCTAGACTTTCCTGTTGCTGCTTCTATGGCCTTCCTTGTTCTACTATTCTAAGTATATTTTTGCTGCCATAGTGAAGCCAATATCCTTTGGCTCATTGCTGTGTAGTCCTTCCCTTTGGATATCTCTATCCCCCAAACCTTTTTCCTTAAATAAATTCTTTAATAACTGCCTGTGCACACCACCTTTCACCTTCTATAACATATTTCTAGTTTAATTCTCTTGAGATCTTAAAACACACTAATTTTTATTCTTTAAAAATTTTAAATATCTTTTATGTTCCATAATGTGATCTTTCCTAGTGAATATCCCATGACAACTTGATAAGGATTCTTATTCGGTGCTGTTGCTGGATTGAATATTCTATAAAGGTCAATTAGATCAAGTTAATTGATGGTGCAGGCCATTGGCGTCCTCAACTGATTTCACTCCGCTATATCTATCAACTACTAACAGGGAGGTTTTGAAGGTTCCAAATACTATAGTGGATTTGTGAACTCCTTTCAATGCCATCAGTTTTTTTTTTGCTTCATATAGGTTAATTATGTAAAATATTTTAAATTATCAAAATATTAGAACATATAAAAATATTTTAAAAGCCTTAATCTGGTATCATCTCATAAGTAGAGTATAAGTGCTCTACTACTATAGCCACAAATAACAAATTTAATTCATAGTTTTGTTACTTTAAAGACCACAATATGAAAATAAAATTTCTTAAAGTTATCTTATAGATTGAAAAAAAGTATGAAATGCAGTTTATAGGTTTTCTTTATTATAAAGTTTTCACATTTTAAACACATAAAAATTCAGAATGTTTTGTTTAAAATGGTATATTACATATCAAAAAGAAAACATGATTGCCCAGCTGGTGTGGCTCAGTAGTAGAGCATCATCCCATGAAACAGGAGGTAACAGTTCAATTCTCTGTCAAGGCACATGTCCTAGTTGTGGCCTTGATCCCCTGTAGGGGGTGTGCAAAAGGCAGCCAATGGATGTTTCTCTCTCTCTCTCTCTCTCTCTCTCTCTCTCTCTCCCTCACTCTGAAATCAGTAAAAAAATATTTTTTAAAAGAAAAGAGAACATGATAGTATACCCTTTAAGCAATAAATTTGAGATGTAACACAGCTATTTACAAACAATCCTTTCAGAAGATACATAAATTCACATAGAATAGATATTGTGGAAAAACAGATTTATGCCTTTTGTGTTGAGATATAATGATTAGAAATGTAAAAATGACAGCTTATGAGAACTGAAGGAAATTAAAATATTCAAACGAAAGATGTAAATGTCAATCTGACATTTCTTTTCCATTTCTATATCTTTTTTAGACTTGTGAAGATTTTTTTATTAATCTGCTGTCTTTTTATCACCTGCAGAGGTGGTAGTTCACCAGTTCAAACTCAAATGTATTCCATGATCTGATCCATGTCCTGCAAATGTGACCTTCAAATATCACTAATTTTCTAATGAGGGAGATAACAGGAAAATAGAATATCACCAGAAGGGATATTTTGAGAAAAACATCATTTTCAAGTTAGTATTTTAAATGAAATGTCATCAACGTTAAAATGAGCTCTAACTTTCAAAGATGATTGATTTACAATTAAAAGAAAGAACAAAACTCCAATAACACTTCTAGTAAATTGGTTACTTGCACATTTTCAAAATAAAATGTAGTCCAGCCAGTGTGGCTTCGTGGTTGAACATCAACCTATGAACCAGGAGGTAATGGTTCAATTTCTAGTCACAGCACATCAGCACATCAATTCCAAGTTGTGGACTCATCCCCAATGTGGAGCATGTGGGAGGCAGCAAATCAATAATTTTCTTCAAAACAAAATTTAAATCTAACCAATCTGAGAGATTTATAAAAATCACGTTTTTCCTCTCCTCATTGATATGAATAGTTCTCTAACTAGTATGTGATTCCTTGTACTAGTCTTTTTTCAATGTTGGTCCTGTTTTGCATCTTAATTCTTTAACCTAAGGAAATAAGGTTACATTTCTTTTATGAAGCAGAATTAGTACAAAACTTTCTCGAAGATACCTCAAATATAATTTATTAATGTTATTTGCATTAAAAGAGGTTAATAAAAATATATAAAGAGGTCATGCAATCGATAGCAAAAACCAAAACCCCAAAAAATCCAATTAATAAAAAAGAGCAGAAGATCTTAATAGACATTTTTCAAAAGAAGACATATAAATGGCCAATCCTATATAAAAAAAGAGCTAAAATATTAATTAGACCGGATGGCAGAACAACCTTCCAGAATGACCTTCCGGAAATGACCTTCGGAAATGACCAGTGGGTGCGGATAGGAACCATGAGGCAGTCAGGGCTGCAAGGGCTGAGCCTCTTGCACAAATTTTGTGCATTGGGCCTCTAGTAGAATATAAAAAGATGCTCAACATTGCACATGTACAATATTTTATATACACAATTTATATATCTTATATTTGAATTTACTTGGCAATAAAGAAGAAAATCTTGCTACTTGCAACAACATGGATGAACCTTGAAGTCATTATGCAAAGTGAAATAGGTCAGACTGAGAAATACTGTGTGACCTCATTTTTATATGGAACCTAAAGTGAAGCCTGACTCATAGAAGCAGATGGTAGAATGGTAGCTGCCAGGGTTTGGGGTGTGTGGGGAAAAGGAGGAGATTTTGTTTAATGGGTACAAAATAACAGTTTTAAAGTGAATAAATTCTAAGGATCTAATATTCAATATGGTGACTATAGTTAACAATACTGTATTGTATACTTGAAAGTTGCTAAGAGAGTTATGTCTTAAATGTTCTCACCATCTACACACACAAAAATGTAATTATGTGAAGTAATAAATGTATTATCTGACCTTATTGTGGTAATCATTTTGCAATGTTTATGTGTACAAAACCTTTACATTGTATGTGTTAAATTTGCATGACGTTACATGTCAATTACATCTCAATAAAGCTGGGAAAAATCTATTTCACCCTGAGGTGTAGAATTGGAACTGAATAATTCCAATTTTTATAATTTTTAACTGTTTGTCCCTAGACTTGCTTACCTTAATAATCCTTTGTAAGGTGGTTATCAAGAATAACTCTCCAAGTCATTACACCCTCTTTTAACATAAACATTTTATTTTATTTTGTTTTACATTTTATTTCAATTAGTATAGTAAATTCTATAGGAGACTGTTTATTTATTTCCTCTCCGTAGTTAGTTGGTAGCTGAGTGAAAATATCTACTCAAAAATAAGAAAACCATTAACATATCAAATGATTGCTGCTTATAATGTCATCTTTTTTTGAAAACTACAGTGATTATAAATGAGACTAAACATTTTTCAAAAATCATGGTTAGAACCTTGTATACCTTCTTCAGTAGAAATCCAAAGCAAAACCCCAGGGTAACCCACAATTCCTTTGAGACATATAAGCCACAAACTGAATTGCATTTAGATAAATTGACCAGGTCAAAATACAAAACATTATAGCAAAATCATGTAGTATTCCATCCAGAACTTAGTTGTATGTGCTAAGCAAGATAGCTCACCAGAGGTCAAAGGGAGAGGCAAGAATTATTAAGGATTGGGTTAGGCTCATGTTATTGCACAATTGCGTGTCATCTCCCTTAGTTTTCTTTTTTTTTTAAATAAGCATATTAAAATATAAAATGTGCCTATTAGAGTTTGATTCTTCAAGTTTTGAAAAATGCATAGAGTCTTGTAACCAATATAAAAACTATAGAAAAGTATTATCAGCCCCCCAAATTGTCCCATTGTTCTTGGTAACCAATCCTTCTGGGAAATGCCAGCCTAAGACAAGCACTAATCTGTTTTCTGTAACTTATGCATTTTGCCTTTATAGAATTGCCGGGGTTCCTTTTCTGGCATCAAGAAGGATTCAGGAATCTGGAAAAGGCTGTGTGGACTCTGGAAGAGTCCAGAGGTGAGGCATAATTTTGAAAGGCATTTGGAGGTCAGAGGAGCTTAGCTAAAGGAGCTAGGATCTAAGTTCTAAATTTTAAGGTCTCAGGACCCCATGCTTTTTATTAACACAGCTTGTCCTGAGATGAGGCAGAGATATATATTTCAAAGGGTATACACAAGCATTGTCAGAATGGGGGACTTAGCCTAAGGCTGTTCAGGTGTTTGGCCAGTAGGAGGCAATAACATGTAAATTAAGATGCCCTTTAGCTGTCTAGCCAGTAACCATCCCTTTTCAGGTTTGGGGAAATGCTTTCAGCCATTCCCAACAGGTGACAACATATGTGACTCAGCCCTTGTTGAGTCCCCAAGTTCCATCAACCTTTTGATGAAACTATTGGCAATTATGACATGCTAGAATTGTCTTCCAGCATAGAATCCTAACTAATAAAAGCGTAATATTAAAATTAACCCTTTCTTCGGGACGCCTAAGCCACGCCCACCAGCCAATCAGAGCAACTGTATGCAAATTAACCCAACCAACATGGAGGCCGGCCCTCAGGGACCTGAGTAAACAGGCAGTTTCCATTGCAGCAGGAGTGAAACTGTTTGCCGGCCGCCTGGGCATCTCTCAGCTCCAGGGAACATCATATTTGCAACAAATGTTTCAATGCTGGGAGCTGAAGCAAACAGCAGGCTGGGCCTGACTTCTAAGGGAAACATTGTTTCATTATAGAAGCCAGAGCTGAAGCAGAGAGGAGGTTTCGTTACTAGGCCCCGGCTTAAAGAAACAGTATATCAATTATAGAAGTTAAACAAACCCTAGAAACCTGCTTCCAGCCAGCCTTGCTGGGACGTTGGGTCAATGGGAGCTGTGGGCAGCCTGAAATTCTGAAAACAGCCATCAACCCATTACCCATGCTGGCCATACCTCAATGGGGTGAGGGACATTACTGGGGGCTTGGCCAGCCTGCAAACAGCCATCAGCCCCTCACCCAGGCTGACCAGGTACACCAGCAGGTGGACATCCCCAGAGGGTTCCCAGACTGCGAGAGGGCACAGGTCAGTCTGATTGACCTCCCGAGTGCACAAATTTTTGTGCACCGGGCCCCTAGTATCATATACAAGGAATGAAATAGTATGTAGGCTACACAAATTTATCAGATATGTATATTGAAAACATTTGTCGCATGCTGTAGCTTGTCTTTTTATCCTCTTACAGAGTCTTTTAAAGAGAAGAATTCATCTTAATGAATTCCATTGCGTCATTTTCTTTTTCTCTATAAAACATTCCTTGGTTTTGTATCTAAGAAATCCTTTCATGGTTATAGTGTTTTCTTATTGAAGTTTTATAGTTTGAGGTTTTATATTTATATATATATAACCAATTTTGATTTAATTTTTATGCATGGTGAAAATTATGGTCAAAATTTGAGTTTTGCAAATGGATGACCAGCTGATCTGGTGCCATTTGTTGAAAAGACTCTTTTCTCCATTGACCTGTCTTTGACAAAAACCAAATGTGTTGGTGAATTTCTAGAATCTAAAATCTGTTCCTTTCATTTTTGTCTCTCTTTCACCAATACTATACAATCTTGATTACTGTGGTTTTATGGCTTAAAGACAGACAAAATGAATTCTCCAAGTTTTTTTCTGTTTTACGGAATTGTGTTGAGAATTCTCGTTCTTTTTCTTTCTGCACTAGTATCACTGTGTCAATTTCTACTTTAAAAAATTAAGATTTCGGTTGAAATTGCATTATATCTATGCAATTTGGGGATTATTGGTATCTTGAAGATATTGAGTCTTCCAATAATTAAACATGATATATCTCTTTTGAATTAGTTCTTCTTTGATCTTTCATCAGTGTTTTGCAATTTTCAGCATACAGATCTCACAGTTTTTTACATGTATATCTAAGTATTTTATATTCTTTGGCAACTTATAAATTACACTATTTTAATTTTAATTTTCAATAGCTTATTGACATATAAAGAAATATAATTGATTATTTTATATTAACCTTGTATCCTGTGACATTAATAAAAAGTAGTGTGATTCTGAGATCTCAGAAAAAAAGTATTTCACTAGAGAATTCTGAAAATCTTCAATTGACATATTCCCAGGATCTTCTTGACCAAGAGAAGCAGCTTTTAATTCTTTATAGAGAAGAGTAGCTTTTCCTTGCCTGAATGTCCTGCAAAGGACTTTTGTAAGGAATAATGCTTGCCCTCCTCAAAATACATCTCTGCCATCCCTCATTGACTCCAGATCAAAAACCAGAGTCATATCTCAATGCAATTCAAGTATAGAAATAGAGTTCTTTTTTCAGGAAGAAATAGATTACATATTAAGGGGTTTTCATAATTAATCTCATAGTGAGTGAGTCCAGTCTACCTATATTTATTTCCCTCATCCCTAAGTGCATATATTTTCCAACTGACAGAAAACACATACTTGTTCTTTTTTCTGTATTGTAAGAGCCACCCAACCCTTGGTTAAAATAAAATAAAATTGCAGAAGGAGTTACCAAAATCTTAATAAATGCACAGAAGATGATCTCCACAATTTCTCAAAGTCACTCACATCTTCTGCAAAAACTAGATTGATTATAGTGAATGATGGTAGACTACCATAAACCTATCAAATGCTAGCCAATGGCAATTGCCATACTAGATATCACTACTGGAATGATCCACACAGCTTCTGACACTTTGTATACAACAATTGATTTGGAAAATGAGTTCTCAAAATATATCAACAAGGAAATATATCACTTTTACATGGGAATGTGAAAAAGGTACACTCATTGTCTTAACACAGAGTAAATTCAGACATTTAAATGAAACTTAAAAATAATTTACCTTCAGCCCAGTTGGAGTCTAGACATTTCTTAAATCTTTAGAAATCCTTTATGGTTTCTTTAAGTTGGAAATTGATTACATAAATAGTTTTACAGGGGAATCTTTCTGAAAGAGTAATGGCTTCATGAGTAAAGAATACATTTAATGTTTAAGCACTCATAATTTTAGTTTTTGCTTGTTTTTACTGGCAAGTAACTGTATATGCTAACAAAAAACATAAATATTCTTCCTGCCAAAATCTCAAAATGTTGTCTGTTAAAATCCAGTATATTTAACAACTTGTTTTAAAAATATTGGAGGAACAACCTGACATATTAGTGTATATTTTTGCATGAATAAAAGTTGATTACTGATTACAATGACCCTTCCACTTGTGAAATTTGAATTGCATGTAATCATAAGGTTTGCGTCACAAACATGACCTTTCTGTCATCTGGCAGAAAAAAAAACACTGACTATTTTTAGCAGTTTCAAATATCAAGAGCTTCATGGTTTTCTTTTTAAACCTGAACAACAATAACATACCTTTAAAAGAAAAAGAAAACAATAAATTCATACATATCTGACCAATAATAATATAAGGTGTCCATCCCACTGTGTCTTTTACTGCATTAAGCATTTTAAAAATGTATATATATGTTAACCAAAGATGGGCAAGTTACTTGGAATTTGTATTTGACACTCAGCCAGGTAAAACAAATAGTTTACTTTGAGTTCCTTTCCTTCAATATCGTGCCATCTCAGTGAAAATTCTTTCTCTCAAATCACAGAAAGATCAAAAAGCAAAGGGCTTTTAAGGACATACATAAGGTAATGAGCTTTGTTGGCGGCTCCTTACCCTTTGTCTACTTTCTCCATTAGAGCACTCAGAGTTGGGACATCTTTCTTGGCAGCCCTAAGGGACATGTCTACTTCATTGACCACAGGTTTATTTCTATTAGTTTTCCATTTGGATAGATTTCTACTGTTGGTTAACCCTGCAGTGTCACTTGGATCCACCTTCATCTCCACACTATTAGTTCAATCCAGTTTTTAAATCAAGAGGTATTATTGATTGAATAATACATGTTAGAAATTCCCTCATGGAGAACATAGTCTAATAGTTCATTATTTTCTGGTGGTTCCTTTATTTTATTGCTTGAATTTGCACATTTCCCCCTGTAAGTTTCTGGGAAGACATATCCTGCAGTGTGAAGGAGCAGTGGTGTGGCTGTGAATCCTGCTCTCTTATTCACTCAGTTATACGTTTTATGTCTCAGTTCATTTATTTATCAAGTAAGGGAATCAATAATACTTATTTTACAATGATGTTGTATGAATAAACCAAAAAATTTTAGTAGCTAAGCCTAGCATATTGATCAGTTTACTAGTTTCTCAAAAAGTACCAATTTCTATTATAATTACTAGGGGCCCGGTGCACAAAAATTTGTGCACTCAAGGGGGTCCCTCAGCCTTGTCTGCACCCTCTCCAATCAGGGAACCCTTGGTGCTGCTGGCTCCTAACCACTCACCTGCCTGCTGGCCTGATCCCCCTAACTGTTCTCTGCCTGCCTGATAGCCTGTAACTGCCTCTGCCTCAGCCCTGCCACCATGGCTTTGTCTGGAAGGATGTCCAGAAGGTCCTCTAGAAGATGTTCAGTCTAATTAGCATATTACCTTTTTATTAGTATAGATGCCACCTTGTCTTAAAAATGCAGGTTGTTAGCAGGTTTTCCTATTGTGGAAGGGGAGCCTGCAGTAGCATCCTGGGTTCTCACCAGGGCTTATGCACTGGTGCTTTATCTCAACAGATGAGATTCCTGGAAGAAGACTCTTGGATGTACCTTGAACATTTCTATCGATTTTGCCAAATCCTCCTCCAAAAATGTTTAACCACTTTAAACTCCCACCAGCAACCATGCATGTGCCTTCTGTCCTACTTTAATGCCAATATCATTGATTTCCCTCTAGAAGCTTCCTTCCTCTCAGCTGGGACTGCTTGGCACTTGAGCCAAACTCACTATTCAGCCTGGGACTTGATTTCCCAAGATAGAATTATGGAGGAGGAAAAATAGTGTTCCTTCTGAGTTCTTAGCAGAGGCCCTTGTAATGAAAGACAGATTACCAAGAGAAAAACAAAAGTTCATTAATATGTGTACCTCATGTATATGTGAGAGATCCCAGGGAAAAATGAATAACTCCCCAAGGTGGCTTGGAGTCCAGATTTAAATACTTCTTTCTAGGGAAAGGGGACGGAATATCTAGGCCTCTTAGAGGAGAGTACATGAGTTTTAGGAGAGATGAATGGGGTGAGGGAGGTAGTTTGTAACAAAGTTTGGGTGTGATGTCAACTTGTAGTCTCCTGTGACAGGAGTCAGTCTTCACTGGCTGATGACACTTTTCCCATTGAGGGAACCTTTTGGGGGAGTCTAATTTTAGGCAGATCAGGAGACTTTAGTGAAAGCCGCTCCTTGCATTTGCTGTTTTTCAAGCATCTGTAGCTCAAGATCATCAATATAACAACATATCATATGTTGGGGTGGCATGTTCTCTGACATTCAGAATAAACCCAACAAAAGCTTGTTTCCTTTCTTAGATGATTTGCCACAGTAGTGTTATTCCCTGGAGACAGTATTCTGACCAGACCTCCTGGGAGTGGTCCTAATATATGCTGTGCTTATAGAAAGGTGTAGGCCATGTCACTAAATAAATCAGGGTCAGTTTTCTCATCTTGTGTAAAGGGAGATAAAGTTATGATAGTTTATCTCCCTTTCCACAGGTTTCTGCAGATTTGTGTCTCTGCTGTAGCCCCAGTGGCCCCAGTGCTCCGCGGCTCTGGGGCGTGGAGCTGCTGGGGTGCCCGGCCACCTGCAGGCCGGGTCTCTGTGCTTCAGACCCCAGTGGCCCCAGTGCAGAGGTGGGCTCAGAGCCACTCGGGTGCCGGCCGCCCTCTAGGCAGCCCCAGCATCAAGGCAGGATTGGAACCACGGGGGTACCTGGTGCCCTCCAATCCTGTCCCCACCCACTGCCTGTGCCGCACCGGCTGCTGTTTGCTCCTTGGCTGCCGGCCTCCATCTTGGCTGGGTTAATTTGCATACAGCCACTCTGATTGGCTGGTGGGCGTGGCTTAGGTGTCCCGGGAAACGGATAATTTCAATATTACGCTTTTATTAGAGTAGATTGCAATTATTGTAAATATTAACTTCAGCTTTTCAGTTATTAAGGTTCTCAGACCTCATTTGGTAGAACACTGAGCATTAAACTCTGGGAAGAACCCAGTGATTCAAGCAGAATCATGGAGGTATCTGTCCCTTTCTGGAATTGCTGATATTGGATATTGGGTGGCAATGGTGGAAAACTAAGGTCAAGGTACCACCAAGTTTCTCATAGGCAATAGCTGAAAGAGGATTTACTATGCATTTTACAGACTATTCATTTTTAAATAAAAAAATGGATTTCAAAGATGCATATGTTGAACTTCATCTAACCTACAATACCATTGATTTTAAAATGAACCATTATTCTGCCCTAGCCAGTTTGGCTCAGTGGATAGAACATCAGCCTGCAGACTGAAGGTTCCTGGGTTTGATTCTGGTCAAGGGCACATGCCTGGGTTGTGGGCTCCACCCTCAGTAAGGGGTGTGCAGGAGGCAGCCAATCAATGATTTTCTCTAACCATTGATATTTCTACCTCTCTTTCCCTCTTCCTATCTGAAATCAATAAAACTATATTTTAAAGAGATAAAGTACGGCCAAATAAACTATGACACAGTGCTAAGACATCATTTATTGTTTGGACTATTTTGATTTTAGGGATGTTAATTGTGAAAAAAAATGCCTCTTAATAGATGATTTGCCAATATTAATAAAAATTACAAAGATTAGGCCAGGTAATATATGGATTAAAGAATAATAATGTTTCAGTTTTTCTCTTTAGGTTTTTGAGATGCTTGAGGATATGAATTAATTTTCATAATGTTAACAACATCTAAAAACAATGCTTGGCATGCATAAGCAGTCTAAGGTGACCAGACGTCCCACTTTGGCAGTCCTGATTTTTAACAGTTTGTCCCGTGTCCTGCGGCGTTTTTAAAAAGTCCCGATTACTCTTTGTAATAGTTTAAGTAATAATAAAAAAGAAAAGGAAAAAAAAGCACCCCCCCCTCTCCCCCAGTCAATGGTGTACCGCTTTAAATCTGGTCACCTTAATAAGCACCCACCAATTTGTTGACTCAGTTAGTTCGTTGATAAACAACTGTATTAGACAGACACAATTTGACACTGTTAATCTCTAGACCAACTGCCTTTTTTCAGATAACATTATATCATTGCTACTTTAAGAATCAGGCCACTTTACATCAGAAACCTTGTTTGTTGTTTTTGCCAGTAACTTTCATTGCACCCCTTTGTCTTGGTAACTAAAGCCTTAATTGACCTCTTGATCACCCCTGGTTTTATTTCATCTTTGCTAAAAGGTTATCAATACTCAAAACTTAACATAAAGAAAGTCACTAGAACACTTTTTGCCCCAGTCCTAGAATCAGCCTTTTTTACAATCTGGTATTAGAAACCAAGATCTGGGTGCTATGTGTGCTTGTTGCTAAGAATGTGTGATTGCTTCTAGGTCTTCTCTGCTGACATAGCAAAGAATTATAAATGTGTACACTAACCAGTGTATATTCACATATTTATAAGTGTTTGTATTTGTAACCATCTGTGTCTACATATTAAACCAACCATAGCTTCATGCTGAGGTGTCCAATCCATTACCACACAGATCAGCTAGCTTCCTTGCTTTACTTCTTGCATATCCATTTAATGTCTGGTTTAATAGAATTAAACTTAATTCTCAAACCCTTCTATACTCACTTCACTGAAATTATCACATACCATGAAGTCTCTGAAGAACTCTATACTTGTGAGGGAATGATCAGAAAGAAAAACACCATGTTAATATTATAATGCATGGAAGGATATTTTACCATTATAGCATTTAAAGCTTTATGATGTGTATTCAGAAGGTCAATTGATTGATGATAACTCATTATTGTTCATTTTCCTCATTTCTAAAGTCTGATAATAACAGTGACATTTACAAAGAGAAGCTGCCTCATTAACCACCTAATGCATCATAATTCTGTGTGCATTTTGTAGAATTTAGATAAACTAGACTTTAAGACTGGAATATATTTTACCACGAATTTGACATATTTTACCAAAATCTAGTGTCTATACTAAATATGGAATACATTTAATAATTGTAAGATATAAAATATATAGGCAGAGACAATGAATTTGGGCTCTTAGGCATATATTGGAAGAGCTCATAAGGACTTGTACTACAATACATGAAAACATTTCAGAAAGCTTTAGTTATTAAAATAGTTTGGAAAGAATGCATTAAAAGTTTGATTTAAAAAACAAAAAATACAGAAACATTCTTGCAATAAATTCTTGCTATAAATACTTGTGAGTCTAGAATTATCCACATACCAAAACCAGAAAAAATATTACAAGAAAGTAGTACTACATCATGAAAAAATACCTTAACAGACTGTGTGTGTGTATTGATATGAATGTATTTTGCATGCGAGGACATGAATTTAGTGGGCCAAGGCTAGAATGATACAGACTTATTGTTTGTGTTGAATCTAATCCTCAATATGATATTATTGGGAGGTGGGGACTTTGGCAAATAATTAAATTATGAGGATAGAACCATCACTAATGGGATTAATGCTGCTCCCTTTTTTTTTTTTTAAATCCTCACCCCAGGATATAATTTTATTGATTTTTAGAGAGAAAGTAAAGGAGAGAGAGAGAGAGAGAGAGAGAGAGAGAGAGAGAGAGAGAGAGAGAAACATTGATTTGTTACCTCCTGTACATAGCCCTCCCAGGGATAAAACCCAAGACCTAGGTATGTGACCTGACCAGAAATCAAACCTGAATCCTTGCAGTGTATGGGATGACACTCCAACCAACTGAGCCAGGGTGGAATTAATGCCCTATTAAGATGCTAGAATGACCTCTTTCCCTATCTGCCATGTGGGGACTCAGTAAGAAGATAGCCAACCATAAAATAGGAAAGAGGCCCTTACCAGATACCCTGCTGGCACCCTGACCTTGGACTTCCCACCCTCCAGAACTATGAGAAACAAATTTTTGTTGCACATGAGACACTCAGTCTATGGCATCTACATTATAAAAAGCCAGGGGCCAACAACCTAAAAGACAGATGGATGACCGCCACCAGGAAGTGCATGGAGCACATTTCAGTCTCTCCCCAGTGGCCCACAGGCTCCTATCACAGCAAAGTTGGCAGCCAGCATGTGGGCAGGGCAGCAGAGGGTGGGCAGGGCAAGACAGGTGAGGCGACTGCAGATCAGGCACAGAGAAAGGCCTGAAGAGAGAGGCAGGACCTGATCTGTAGCCATCACAGCTGCTGGCGAGGCCCAGAGAGAGAGAGAGAAGCAGGGTCTGATCAGCAGCTGCTGTGGCTGCTGGCAAGGCCCAGAGAGAGGGAGAGAGACAAGGCCTGATCTGCAGCTACTGCAGCGGCTATGGATCAGGCCAGGAGAGAGGCCCGCGTATAGGACCAGAGATGCTGACTGGCATAGAACCAACCAGTCAGAAACAAATCTGGGTGACCTGAAAGGAGCCAATGGCTGCCTAGGAGGCAGAGTTTTTGACACTGACTGACTGGCATAGAAACCAACCAATCAGAACCTAAGCTGGGTGAACTGCGAAGGAAGAACCTAAGGTGGGGGCTAAGGAGGGGTTTTAAGGGCAATAGCTGTTTGGTGTTAGGTGTAAGAAAGTGGTTCAACTTTTTAATGACCTGTTTGGCAGTATAGTGAATATGGCTGGCTATCAATCTAGATATAGGGATTACGTATTTTTGTCTGCCAAGAGCATCTCCTCCTGCTGAAAAAGGCTCCCCCCAACATTTAAGCAATCTTATCCTATATAATCTATCTATACTAATAAAAGGACAATATACTAATTAGACTGGGTCAACTGGCCATCTTCCAGACCTCTGACTTCCTTCTGGAAAAAGCCATGGTGGTGGGGGTGGAGGCAGAGGCAGTTAAGGGTGATCAGGCCGGCAGGGGAGAGCAGTTGGGAACCACCACCAAGCAGGGGAGGGCCATTAGGGGTGAACTGGCTGCCAGGGGAGGACCATTGGGGGTGAGATCAGGCCTGCAGGAGAGGGCAGTTAGGGGCAACCAGGCCTGCAGGGGAGGGCAGTTGGGGGCAATTAGGCTGGCAAGAGAGCAGTTATCAGGCAGGCAGGCAGAGGGGTTAGGGGCAATTAGGCAGGCAGGTAAGTGATTAGAAGCTAGTGGTCCCAGATTGCAAGAGGGATGTCTGACTGCCAGTTTAGGCTGATCCCACAGGTCTAAACTGGCATTCCAGACATCCCTCAAGGGGTCTCCAATTGGAGACAGTGCAGGCTGGGCTGAGGGAGCCATCCCTCTGTGCACAAATTTCATGCACTGGGCCTCTGGTTCTATTATAATAGCCAGGTTAGAATAAGATAGCCACTGGTCTTACTATGTTTTTAGAAAATATAGTATGTCTCACAAATGATAATTACATTAACATGTAATGAGCTCTTACTGTTACTGTTAGTGAATAAATAAATTATAATGAACTTTATTATAATATATTAGAGGCCCAGAGCACAAAAATTTGTGCACTCAGCGGGGTCCCTCAGCTCAGCCTATGCCCTTTCACAGTCTGGGACCCCTTGGGGGATGTCCATGTGCTGGCTTAGGCCCACTTCCTGGGGGATCAGGCTTAAGCTGGCAGTCAGACATACCTCTGGAAGCCCGGGAGCCCTTGGGGGATGTCCACTTGCCAGCAGGGAACAGGCCTAAGCTGCAGTCAGACACCCTTAGTGCTGCTGAAGAGGTGGGAGAGGTTCCTGCCACCACCATTGTGCTGGCAGCCATCAGCCTGGCTTGTAGCTGAGCAGAGCTCCCCCTGTGGGAGCACACTGACCACTAGGGGCAGCTCCTGCATTGAGTGTCTGCCTCCTGGTGGCCAGTGTGTGTCATAGTGACCAGTCATTCCCAGTCATTCTGCTGTTAGGGTCAATTTTCATATTACCCTTTTATTATATAAAATAGAGGCCTGGTGCACAAGTGGAGGCCAGCTGGTTTGCCCTGTAGGGTGTCCAGATTAGGGTGGGGTTCCTGCGCTGGGGTGCCTGACCAGCCTGGGTGTGGGGCTGAGGGCCATTTTCAGGTTGGCCACACCCCCTTCAGAGTGATGGTCCCCACTGGGGTCCCTGGCAAGCCTGAGTGATTGGCTGATGGCTGTCTACAAGCTGGCCATGCCTCTCAGTGGGGACCTTCACCCCATGTGGGTGTAGCTAGCCTGGGTGAGGGGCTGAGGGCTGTTTTCAGGTTGGCCATAGCCATGGGCTAGAAGTAGGTATCTGAGATTTATTTGTCTTCTTTAATTGAAACTTTGTAGCCTTGAGCAGAGCTCAGGGCCTGCAGAGCAAGTAGGAAGTTTGCCAGGGGCAACCCAAGCCTCCTGGCAACTCCAGCTCTGTGGCTACCACCATCTTAGTTGGGTTAATTTTCAAATCCAATCCAGATTGGCTTGTGGGCGTGGCTTGTGGGTATAGCGGAGGTATGGTCAATTTGCATGTTTCTCTTTTATTAGATTAGATTCCATTTTTTGCCTCCTAAATGAGATGCATGCCAAATATATTTGCTTTAAATTTCTATCCATCTCTAGCACCTGAAACAATGCCTAGAGTTTAGTAAAACCTCAAGATATTTGTTTTAATAGAGTCATTGAAAGCAGAGAAACCCTGACAATATAGAGTCAGTATTGTGCTTGGATAACAAAACTTACTTCTAAGAAACAACAAAGTTTTAGGCAGCAATTTTGTGGTTGGGGAAAAGAAAAGGTCAGTCCAATCCAAACCACAGATATTTAACAAAGAAAGAGTTTATACTTTTGTATGAAGAAGAATAACCTGATTTGAAAATGTGATATAATTCTAGTCTACATGAAAGTTATAAAAATAGATCTGAAAAAAATAAAAGACAAACTTAAAAAGAACAAATAAAAGAGGATAAGAATGAAAAAAAACTATGATGTTGGTTTGAGACCAAGAAATTAGGGGAAATTGAGAGGACTTTGAAGAGGCTATTAATGAAACAGAATTTTTGGGCTGGAACCGGGATTCTTTGTCCACCGGAGTCAAAGAATGAATCCACGGAGAGGGTAGTATATATAGCAAAGGTGGAGATTTATTGAAGAAAAAGAACAGACTCCCATGTGGGTAAAGGGAAAGAGTCCCACAGAATGGTCTCCCACGTGGAGAGGGAGGAAAGGGTCCCACCGACTTCCTGTTTCCTTGGCTTATAAAGGCTGCAGTTCCTGTGCCTGATATCCCTCTGTTGGTCTATATTGCCTTTCGAATTGGTTTACTATAGTAATCCTGAGGCCCTCCACCCTCATTGTCCTCCTATTCCCTCTGGGCTTTCTTCCTCCTTTATTTTGTAAATATAGACCTTTTTGGCTATTTTCAGTTTCCTTGTCTTATGGAAATTATCTGTTGCTGCTCCCTTGTTTTATGGAAATGTAACTGAGCCTGGCTTCCTTGTATTATGGAGATGTACCTTCTCCCAGTATGTAGCCCTGTGTTTTTACAGGGACCCCAATTCTAAAAATTCCCTAAGCCTGCCTTTATCCCCCTAAAATTCCTGTTTCATTAAGAAAGCCTGAAAGTCTTTAAGGAGAGTCTTAATGAAGAGACTTGAGGAGGCTGATGGTGAGATATTAAAGGAAAGCAAGGGAAATGTTATTAGTACCAGCAGGAAAGGGCACCTTGTCATGTGGAGGTGGAAAGTTTGGAAACACTATTTCTGCAATCAGGTGAAAAAGGGAAATCAACTCAGTGATCCAGCCAAGGAGAATCCCCAGCAGAACATTGAAAGTGACATCTGGCTTCCTGTTACTATCTCTGATTAAAGTACAAGAGAGATGAACTAAGTAATGAACTGTTAAATATAGAGACCGGGAGCTTCTGAGTTCAAAAATAAAGCTTTCTCATTCTCAGCTACTCAATATGACAATCAATCTTCAAATTAAGAAATGGTTTCAGAGCAAAGATCAAGTCCAGAATTCTCTAATACGTCAGAAATCTCTAAGGCAATACCTCATAAAAATTCCAGTCATATAAAAACCCTTCTAAGAAGCTTCAATATGTCTCACAGATTTTCTCTATTTAATAATAAGATTGTAAGAATATCAATACTCTTATTTCTTATATAGCAATTTCACAGGGAGTCTAAGATATAGAAGAGATTTATAGATGTGACTTTCATTGTTGTTGAAATCCTTGTGAAACGGGAATTTTAGGGGGATATAGGCAGGTTTAGGGAATTTTTAGAATTGGGGTCCATGGAAAAAATCATAGGGCCACAGATTAGGAGAAGGTACATCTCTATAACACAAGAAAGCCAGGTGCAGGGAGCAGCAACCACTGCATTTACATAAGACAAGGGAGCTTGAAGTACAAAAAGGTCTATATTTACAAAATAAAGAAGAAAAAAAGCCCAGAAAGATAAGAACAATGAGGGAGAAGGGTTGTGGTGTTTCACCTTTGAGTTCAGGAGTTGCTATAGTGGCCAATCAGAGGGGATATCCAGACACAGGGACTTGCAGCCTTTATAAACTGTGGAAGAAGGGACAGGGTGGGACTCTTTCCTCTTCCCCATGTGGGAGTCTGTACTTATTCTACAATAAATCTCCACCTTTGCTATATATCCATGGATTCATTCTTTGACTCTGGTGGACAAAGAATCCGGGTTCCAGTCCAAAAATTCCATTTTTCTTGAGAGAAGAATGACTATATTTTGCATATATAGTGTGTGGCTAAAGAGCAGAGCAGGTATTTTCCAAAGGTGAACACAACAATAGTTTCCATCTCATTTATTTTTGCTATTTATCTACTCCCATTAGATAATGGGATCCATGCTGTCACACCTTGAACTTGGATGGAGAATAATTATTACTCAACAGAATATGATTCACAGGACATCTGATGCTGGGCTACAAAGATGCCATGCTCTTCTCACTTGCTCCCTTGAGCTATTTATTCTTGGAACTCAGATGCTGTTCTGTGCAGAAGCTCTAGCAAAGCCTGTGGGGAGAGGGACCAAGGCCCCAAGTCCACAATCTTCACTGGCTTCCTATTCAGCAGCAGTCTTCCAGTTACATGAGTAAGTCATCCTGGTAGTAGACATTCCAGTCCCTAGTCAACCCACATAGTCCCCAGCTGATGCCACATGGAGCAAACACAAGCCATCTTCTGCTGTGCAAACTTGCAGACTAATGAACAAAAGAAATATGTTTGCTGTCCCAAGCCACTCAGTTTTGGCAAGATGTATTAGGCAGCAATGGATAATTTAAACAGAAATGAACATTACAAATATTTTGTGAAATCAGATGAGATATAAATGTATTAAAAATTAAATAAAAGCATTACCTTTGATTAGCAATACCCCCCTGGAATCAGCAACTTCTTTGTTCACGTAGTGTGGACAAAAGGAGCCACATGCTAGCCTGAGAAGCTCAGCGGAGGCCTACGTGGCAGTCTTGCAGCCTCAGAGACCTAAAGTAACCACAAAAGGATGGTCTGAAAATTAACATTTAACTACAAAACAGGTTATGGTGGGCAGTGACATCCTGGGCCAGTGTTTTCCCCAACAAAGATCGTCTTTGATCTCTATGAGCA